>CAIGRH010278535.1:0-16925 GCA_903798295.1 Fraxinus nigra
TTGCCAACCAACCCAACTCAAGAAAAAAATGAAAAAAACCGACCCAACCCGGTCGGGTTGGGTTGGGCCGGGCGGGTTGATCGGGTTGGGCGAGTTTTTGCCCACCCCTAACTCCAACTGCTACATTTTGAAAGGTTTGGTACCGTGGATGACACAAATCAAATGTTTGCACAAAATCTACAAAAAAAAGTGAAATGTTTGGTACCGTGGCTGCAATTTTCCCTACTAAAAATAAAATCTAAATATCTCATTAAGTGGCTCAATCCATAGCTAATTTATAAATTAGAGATAACCCAAAGATCAATGTTTCCTCCAAAAGAAAATAATCCTCATGCATTTGAATTTGTTGTTGTCATGGCGAGTCCTTTTAGCCCCATGAAGCCAATTATTAGGTCAATTCTCCACCCCTTCTCTCGTGTGCACATTCCAGTTCAATCTTATCCCATCCATAATAATAAACATGCCATAAATGTTCATTTTATAAAGCCAATTACTTGGGTACTTTTCTCTCAAGTTATTATCTCCAAAACAATTCAATCCAAAATACTTAAATATGTCATAAACGTATGTCACATATATCCAATTCCTCTCTTCCTTGTGTATTATGTTACTATGTTCAATTTGAATAAACAGTGTTGTAACCGCAAGATTTGAAAAAAAAAAAAGCCGTCTTTTGGAAAATGAAATGTCAAAATTGTCTTTGTTATGAAAATAATGTGTAAAATAAATTAGGGACCTTAATGTTTTTTCACAATTTCTTTATCTGATTGCTGTCAACAAAGTCAAAGATTGCTGTCAAAATGGGGTTCTTTTACTGTTATAACGATACACTTATTCATTCTCATTTTTTAAACAATTTAGCTCAAATAGGGGCCTAATTACTTGGAGATCGGATTTCTCTCTCCGATATCATATCATATCTAATCCATCCTAAATATATTTCCCCTCTCTCTCTCTCTCTCTAACAAACCTCTAACCTTAGCTCGCACTTAAAGCTCACATCACTCTCTTGCCAACTAAAATCCTATAACCTCTTAACTTTTCACACCTGTCACTCCTCCCTCTTCATGCCCAATAATTACCACACACATCACGCCACGTGTCACACCTTCTCACTATATATACACAAATTTTATTCGTATTTCTTTGGTACACTACAATCTAGTTACAATGAGTCCTACACAACTCCACGACCAATATGTAAACAAAGAATTACCCAATAATGGCATGCTTCCACTAACTTTGAAGATCAATAAAGACTCACATTTCATCAAGAAATTGCCTTCTTCGTCCTCGACTGTCATCAACGGCGCCGCATCGAAGCCACCTCAGCAGCGTTATCCCGTCATTATTTACACGCATTCTCCGAAGGTTATTCACACGCACCCTCGAGATTTCATGGCGTTGGTGCAAAAGCTCACCGGATACTCACCCACAGAGGACGAACCCACGAACCTTAGACCTGAATGCGACGATAAGAAAAGTGTGATCAATGATGATGATAATGTGTCTACCTCAGTTGTCACGGACGAGAATATCAATGGTAGCAGCACTACTTTTGGAGATTCCCAGGTTAATTCTCAGTTCGTTCCTCCGAATCCGGGATTCAATAGTTTGCCTTGTCTGTATCCGAATTCGACAGATATATTGCCATCAGCTCCACCATTTTATAATAACAAAGATTCATTGATGTTCATGCATAAAATGGGAAGCTCTTTTTCAACTTGTACACTGGATGCTAAAATGGATTTGCCAGAATTTTGAGGTTTTTACCATAAATTTGGATTATAATTTAAAATATAGAATTTGAATTCCGTTCATCAATCTCTTATATGATTCTGTCAGTGATTAGAGTTTTGGAGAAAATTTTCAATAATTGTTTCTTTTTCTTTTTATTGTGTTATTCAACAAGAAATGAATTGGTTTCGAATTTGATTTTCCAATTCTCTTTCAATGAGGGGTTAAATCAAAGTAAATATAGGTATTAGGGCTGGACAAAACTCTCAAATCGAATCGGACTGAACTGAATTCGACCCGAATCGAACGGTACTTCATAAGTTAAATACACGAACGAGTATCTGAATCAAGAATCGATGAGTTTGGGCCGATTCTCGATTCTAGCCCAAAAATCGAAAATCGAATCTAAATAAATCTTAAATTTTTTATATTGAATTAATTAAATTATTTTAATTTTTTCTAAACAAATTAGCAAATTAATTAAATTATTTTAATTTTTATACTTATTTGCAGTATAAGTATTTAAAAATTGGACTAAATTAATTTATAAAAGTTATGAATGAATATGTCATTACTTGTATTTGTGTAGTGATGCTGTAAATGTTAAAAAATTTAATTATGGTATGGGATCGAACAGAACGGAATCGAACCCGAAAGGTTCCATTTATTAAATACCTAAAAATTTTGGATTGATTCAATTCTAAAGAGAATCGAACCGAATCGAATCGAACCGAACCAACTCATGTCCAGCCTTAACAGGTATTGACTTGATGCCATCGTCTAATTTCACGTCTTATACTTTTCTCCAGAAAAATAAACCAGAATATAGAAAGGAGCATTAAATAAAAGAAAACGAGGTTTCTGAAAAAATGATGACAGACTGGATACGTTAAATTAGATAGAATTAATAATAGTTTAGTCTATAGGTGAACTTATTTGTCATTAAAATAAGTAACTAAAAAGCAACTTAATAATTATCCATGCTGAGATATAGAAGTAACAAACTTAAATCAATTGGCACTTAGGTAAAATTTAATGGACCAATACTTAGGGTTGAACACAATCTGGTTAGATTCGATTTCTAAGAGAATCGAACTGAACCAAGAATTATTGCGTATCTGTCAAGTGGAGCCGTCGAGTTTAAATTTAGTTATGGAACTGAATCATTTGATTGGATCTGATTCCGTACTACTACTTAAATTTTTCAATTTTTCCCGTAATTCTAATAACTATTTTCATTCTCTTAATGTCTTAAACAACATGACAATTCTAGGAAGGAAAATTTACAAATACCTTTCATTTAGGGTGTATTTACAACTTGCATACCACACTTCGTAAAATTACATTTTGTAAGACCGTCAAGATATCCAAGTTTCCTGCACAAAATATATGTAACTTTCTCTTGGACAGTTGCACGTCAAGGATAAATTGAAGGCAAAGCATCCATTGAAGAAACAAAAGTACACAAGATCTATATAGATAGGAAACACACAAATTACTTGGCACAATTATATTTACTTCCATATTTACAAATTTACAGTCCCAAGATATCCTCAAGATAGTTAGTAGAAAGAACAAACGAACATTTGAGTCACTTTTTCTTTTTGTCTTCTTTGACTCTTTCAAGAACAACAGGAGCAGCTGGTATGCTGAACCACCACTCTCTTAATCTTCTTGTCCACCTCTCAGTACAGGCTCTCCTAAGAGGCGAGTATTTTGTAAACGTTTCAAGAAAAGTAAGTAGAACAATGTATTTTACAGGTAAAAATGCCAGCAGTAACGCCGTCGCCAAGAGTGCAACTGCAAATTTCTCGGTCGCCTGGATATTAGCAATGTACACATTAGTGTAGAATTAATTAACAATTTGCCAAAGGCAGCCAAAATTATATGGCTTCACCACAAAGCACAAAGAAACATAGGTGATAAAAGATAAATGTAAAATTTCTGAACACTAGTCAGAGTTGAACGTGTAATGCACGTTATTCTGAAATATTTTATAAGTGCTATAAAAGTAATATTTGATATCAATTTGTTGGGAGGATTTAATAAGCTTCAAACGAACTAAAGAAAATAAGATTTAGGATAAAAATTATGATTCAAATTTTTTGTGATGGTAAAATACTACAAATGATCAACATTTTTATACTAAATTCGGTACATAAGGATTAATTGTTAATACATGAACTTAAACACCCATTAAAATTCCTGGATATATGAATAAAAATAAACTCATATATAATATCTCTAAATTCATGTAGATCAAAATCTATCGAGTCAAAATTCATTGAATCTAGATAAACATGAATGTTAATTAATTGAGAATTAATAATACAAACCTCATATACGACAAAGATTTTGTAGTATTTATTACATATTAAAAAACGAAAAGTAAGGTATCATTGGAATAACTGAATTGTAGTAGGGTTAAATTGTCCAAAAAATAATTATCACTTAATGTGATATTTAGCCCATGTTTGCTATATATTAAAATTTTCATTATTTCATTTTTCTAATCATTTTCAACCACACATTCTTTAATAAAATAACATTTTCTATCACATCAATAACTTTTCCTTCTTTTTCAACCACACATTCTCCATCAATTTACTATTCCATAATACATTCTTCCAAAATAATGTGACTCAAATACACCCTTATTATATTATAGATATTCATTTCATCTTGCTACAACTCAATAATTAGATTTACAACAATGCAACCAATTTCATGTATCAGAAGCGTATATAAAGAAAATTTGATTAGATGATAATTGAGTATGTGAGCCAGCTAAGCTTAAAAATCTACTACGAGAAAATAAATCCTTTTTAGAATAAATGATTTCTTTGAATGGTTAAAGTTGGTAATAAGTTTCAAATTTTAACCATAAGGTAAGAATGAGTTTCAAAATTAGGGCGTGTTCAGTAGAGATTA
Organism: Fraxinus nigra; assembly: GCA_903798295.1. Taxonomy (NCBI): domain Eukaryota; kingdom Viridiplantae; phylum Streptophyta; class Magnoliopsida; order Lamiales; family Oleaceae; genus Fraxinus; species Fraxinus nigra. Next base: position 4,669 of record CAIGRH010278535.1, read on the forward strand.
AATTCGGATTAAAATTGAAAAACTAGCCGTTATTGTTGATTTTTATTAGACGAGTGGGACCCAACTGCTATATTTTCAATTTTAATTGGATTTTAAGTCGTACCGAACATGCCCTAAATAAGTTTTTTTCTTGAGCAAGAAAAAGTAACATATCCAAACATGAGTACAAAAAACTAAAAATGACTTACTTTTACTCTTTTGAAGTGTACATGCTGTGCTTGTCAAGACTTGTATTCTAGTTTATGTTCGACGTGACATGAATGACAGCAATTTCTCATCTAGTTCTGCTTTACCTATTTGTTTTTTCTTCAAATGATCCAAATTTGCATTATAGACAAGAAATACTGTCGTCCAATTTTGTCTCTCTCTCTCTCATTATCAAAAGGCAATTCTTAATGGAATCCCTGCAAGGGAACACAAGATGCACGAAGGGACAACACACCTGGTAATTTGTATAGTCTAAAGGGAAAAATGAAGACACCCTAGGGAGTGAAGTATGAAGGAGAAAATGTAATTCAAATAGCAAGTAGAGGAGCACGAGTTCTTTCAGAAGCACGAACAAGATCTCTCCTTACAAGTACTCTAACTAAAGAAATGTATTCGGGTGGCTATTTTGTCCCAAAAATAAATAGCTTATTAAATCTATGTTGTAAGTAAATAATATCTGCTGTAATAAATGTAATGCAGGAGTATCATTCTAGATTTAATTTAAAAGTACTGGCTAGTTGGCTCTAACATGTTTCTGCCCTGGTTCTGGCCAATTATAGAACTGGATTGATTTAAGGGAAAATTTTACTAGTTTCTCCATCGAACTAGAAGGTCAAGTCCAGACTTAATATAGGGGTGTATGGCACTTGACATAAATGAGAGGGAACTTCTAAGAACAGAAGTATATGTCACTCGTTATTGAGGAAATAATTTACCAATAACAAATTGAGTTTTCCAAAACAAAAAGACAAGGGCAAGCAAGACCGACACACTAAACAATACCTGTGGAAAAATTGACAAGAGCAAGGCACGGCATTTGAGAAGAGCAATGTTTCCATCCTGGATTAGCTCCTCACCTTGAGAAATTACATTTTGAACAGCCAAAAGCTGCTCCATGGTATTCATTGCAGGGGGTGCTATTACTTTGAGTTTGAGATCATCGACTGGCCTTCCTTGGCCACAGCAACGGGTAACCAACATGAAGGCTGCAAAACAGATGAGCAATATTGCGAAGGCATAGCCTAGCCAACCTCTGCAAAACAAGTATTGCTAAGTATGCAAATTGGGCCAGAGAAACAGAAAAAGGCAAAGGAAAAGAGAGGAGAGACACGAAGAGGGAGGACAAAGAAGAAGATAAACAGACTAACATAAATTAAACCACAGTTCCCATTTTATAGTTGTAACAACTTTAAGTCTAAGGGAACTTCCAATAAGTCTAACTACATCAAAATCTTATAAAACCAGTTGAATCTAGTCTAATCTTATCTTATTTTCCTTACTACATATAAAATGACAGTCAATTTTTAATTAGGTCTCTTTATCCTCAGAATCCCCATCAGTAAGTTTCTTTCAAACTCTTTGAAAATGACATCTATTTGCATGATGTGCTCATGAAAATACAGCAGTCAAGGCAATAGAGATATTTCATCATAGATACCCTTTTCAGCAGAAGGCTTCCCTAAGAACAGTCAAGGCATCTTAGTTGAGAAGATACAATTTTAAATTGTCACCCAAAATGTATGTACACCAAAATAGATATAAATGTATGATATTGGCTTATATTTTAGACGAGTCAAATATTATAACCTTCAGATATTTGATTTGGTGTTCTATGCTAAGTTTTATCGTAGTTCTTCCACATACTCTACACATGCATGTGCACAATCAAAAATGTCAACATGGATAACTACTCACAATTATGCATGCTACATGTTCACAAAAATATACATATGCCAACTCTCCCTATATATATATATTTTTTTTTTTATTTTTTTTTTATTTTTTTTTTTATTCCTTTAATTTTTTTGCCAGGCTATTTTGTTGGATTATTTGTTTTAATTGAATTGAATGATTTGACAATTGGTATTATATTTTATTGCTTGGTGGATAAATGAGTATGTTGTTTCTTCATGATTGTGTGAGTAAATAAAAAACCCCAAATAATGTGTAACTGTATAATATCCAATTTTATTGCACGCTATTTTATTTGACATCTAATTCAACATCAGTGTTTTGTTGTAAATTATATGTTTATTTAATGNTTTTTTTTTTTCTTCCTTTCAATTATTTAATCATACACTGTAAATCTATTGTATCCGTCAAACTAATATCCTTGTTCAGATATAAAATGCATTTCTGCCAATATCATTATCCCAATTTTCTTAAAGTTTCAGCTATCACAATTTATTTCCTTAAAAACGGCAGGTTGAATCTAAGAGATTAGAGATCTTTGATGATTTATCTAGCTAATAGAGTTCAATAAAAATGTCTCCAAAGAAGATTCTTTGATGAGGTATCTAGTTATTCAACATTTTTTCTTCCATTTCTTCTAACATCATAAGATAATTGGGCTTGTGGCGTGCCCTTCACCCAGTAAGAAGTGTTGTCTTGGCGAAGCAAGGTTTCCAATGGACATGAATATGCCCTAGAAGATTCTTTAAGAGTTATCAATATAATTTGGTACTCTTGTTTAGTTGTTTCACTATCTTAACAGATAGTTTGAAGAAATTCATTACATATACTTGTGTAGAAGTCCTTTGACCTACCTATTTGTTATTTTATGATTTTGAAGTACGATTACATGAATTCAACCAAATAACTGATTGTTGCATCAAGGTTCTTGATGGATTGTCTATTCTCATGAAGTGTACTTATNACATTTTTTCTTCCATTTCTTCTAACATCATAAGATAATTGGGCTTGTGGCGTGCCCTTCACCCAGTAAGAAGTGTTGTCTTGGCGAAGCAAGGTTTCCAATGGACATGAATATGCCCTAGAAGATTCTTTAAGAGTTATCAATATAATTTGGTACTCTTGTTTAGTTGTTTCACTATCTTAACAGATAGTTTGAAGAAATTCATTACATATACTTGTGTAGAAGTCCTTTGACCTACCTATTTGTTATTTTATGATTTTGAAGTACGATTACATGAATTCAACCAAATAACTGATTGTTGCATCAAGGTTCTTGATGGATTGTCTATTCTCATGAAGTGTACTTATCATGTTTATTGCAGATGTATACATATATAATAAATATATTTCGCAGCTCCATAATAATTTAATCTATAAAAGGAGGGGTTCATCAAGGAATCAGAGCTAGGGTCCCTGAGCATGTTTCCTTCTCATGGTCATCGTGTTGAAAAATTAAAGCGACTACACAGCCTTGTCAATGACAATAGTCCCCGTAATTTCTTTTTCTTAGGCCTAATTTACTTGAAAACTGTAAAACCCTGGTAATTCCAAGTACTATACTGGTCGGTAGTATTCATGCAATTTCACCATACTTTTAAAATATGTATATGCATCTTGTACACGAGGATATGTGGACTCTAAAAAACTAATGCGATTCTGTGATATTGGACCATTGTGATCCTGAACGGAGCAACATGGAATACTTCGAAAGGAGTGCAAACATCCTCAAGAGTCTTCTACTGAGGTGATGACCCTAATATGGTGGTAGGGCTTTATGACGTTTAAATGAAAATTTTGATGATGATATTAATGTGATGATAGTTATGTCGTTAATACCTGATACAGTATTTTATGGGAACTATAAATATCTATTTTACGGTACAAATGCCAGAATTAAAATAATCCAGTATTTGGTGTGAGTTCACTCATCACTGTTTTATGATGGATCATATTTACATTGAGGTGTCCTGACAAGAAGATAATGAATTATGTGATTTTACGAGAATAAAGAACAATCATAATGTTGATATATGTAATCTCATGACATCATATTATCTAAGTGCACTTTTCTCTTCTTCATGTCCGAAGAAATTCAACATAGCACAGGAGAGAGGGGAGAGGAGGAATCAGAACACCTTCCATAGAAATCTTTCGTCCAAGTTGAAAACGACTGAAAAAGTTGAAAATTAAATAAAACTTTCTCACCTCCAGATAATATATGTGAAAACCAAACAGAAAGCCAAGGACTTCAAATAATCTTCCCAGTAAAGCAAAGTAAGAAGCCAATTTCCAACTTCAATCAGAGGAGAAAGCAATTCCTGCAATTACATGTGACTATTAAATACTACTGCAGGTGAACACTTGTGAAAATTACAGTAGCATCACACTAAGAAAATGGGAGAACAAAAAAATAATGTGTCAATGAAGAATAGAATATAGAATTTGAAAGATTTGTGCAAAAGCAGCCAGTCATTTGTCAAAAAAATAATATAGTGAGAGAAGGTGAGATCAGTATCAATTCGCTATACCAAAAGTTCGGAACAGCAGAGAACCTGCCATCTCTCGTTCTTTCAAATTCATTGTGGAATATAAATTACAAAAGAATAAATAAATTCTTACAGAAGTATGTGGCAAATACCTTCATCACTGCCAAATTGGATTCAATTCCGTCAACTTTAACTCCATCTATTGTTGATTGAGCATGCACCACCTTTTTATAGCTGCTTCTAGCTTCTTTAACTGCTTTCTCCAAAGGAGTCATCTCTCCAACAACAATTTCACCAACAACTAATCCTGTCTCACTAGCTACACTAGAACTCGTTCCTGATGCAAATCCCAAATTAGAAGCGATTGCTAAAGCTGAAATTGAATACATCCCACTTCCAGATTTAGCCGAGTTTGTGCGGTCTGATTCTCTCGTTGTAGACATGTTCGCAAGTTTTTCTAAAATTTTGTCCCCACCTGGGAGCTGGTCACAAATGTTGAACATAAGAAGAGCCTCAAAGGAAACAGGGACTGCAGAACCTATTTCTTTAAGCACTTGTACTCGCAGAATCCCAAATATCGCTTTCAGAAGCACTTCATCCTTCTCCAGAGAACTGATCTCGAACTTACATGTAAATCTATGAGCATATAAAACTTCACGAATAATAGCTAACCAGTAATCACGTCGGGTATGACCTTTAAGCTCGGGAAATTCCATTACAACCGGCTCCGATCTAAAAAAGGAATACTACAGAATCCATAAGCTTTTCAAATATAAACATGGGGATACAATATAGCGGACATAAAAATGATGGTGCATGTTGTCGAAGTATAGAGGAAAATATTATGTACACCATGCCTTACAATGAAATTGATTTGTAGAAGACTGCCTTGTCAAAAAGCCTGGTTCCCCATGGTCCCGTCAGCTCAGGTCTAACAACTTGCTTTAAGTCATCAGCTAGATCATATACTTTTGCTTTATCATAAGAAACAACACGAAGAGCTTCAAAGTATATAGCATGATCTGTCAAGGTTAACCGACCTGCAATCATAGACATGTCAATAGATGTTTAAAATAACAGAAGACATCTTGTCATTTCACTATGTTACCTATCTTCAGTACACGAATTTCACGACTTACCAGGCCATGTTGAAATTCCAACATGTTCAAGAACAGGCTGGGTTGTGACTGTTCCATCCACTTCCAGGATCTTCTCCCCTCTTTCTGATCGCAGGGAAGAAAGGAGGGATGATTCCGATTGACTCTTCAGTTTTCGTATTGCCCTGCAAAATAAAACCAGAAAAAAATTAAATGAAGAAAGGAAAAAAAAAATGAAAGTTAAGCGCAGAACTCTCACTTGCCCAACCATTAAAATAGCACTAGAAAGAGACTGCTAAGTAAATTTATAATGGAGCAAAAGAAAAGGAGATAAGAAGGAAAATCATTACTAGCCTGATCTGTCATAGTTTATTGTTGTTTTTGCATTTGCTTTGATGGATGGGGGTGGATTGAAAATGGTATTTATCCAGTGTCATCACATGGACACTTCTACTTCACTTCTGTGTAATTCATGTTAACTAAAAGTGTGCTGAAAACTTAGAAATTTTTTTTTGCCTCTTTCCCGCATTTTTCATGCAGAAGAAACACTACAACCAACCAATGTAGTGAAGTAACATAGCTCTTACTACACAGTAATTAAAAGTTCCTATTGCTACAACCTGAACACAGGACATACCAACGTAATCAACCCCAACTAAATGTCACATTGTCTCATGAGTCCTATGATCCTCACAATTCCTCTGTACAAAGTCAACTGAGCCGGAGAAAGCTATTACACTGTTCTATAGAAGAGAAATGAAGAGAGAGTAGCATAAATTTGAAAAGGTAAGCTTCTAGGACATTACTGAAACCCAAAGAGAGCTCAAATTGTCATTCTTATTTTTGGAAACAAAAAGAGGCTGCTGGCACAAATTGATAAGAACTATTCACAGAAAAAATGAATGCTGGAGTAACACAACAAAGACAGACACTGGACGATTCACATAAAAGACTTGCTAATACATGCCAGTACAAATAAAGAAGAAGGACCTCCTGCATACAAAATCTAATTATCTAAATACAAAGTAAATCATAAGTAGAAGACTCCAGCAGGAATGTGAAGGCCTCATTAGGCCCATTTTTCTTGCATCAGACTCCCAAGGGTTCATCCTCGAGCTTGACCCTTCCATGATCAATACAGTACCGAAACAATTCTTTGCATCATTTTGCCTTATTGACTTACCAAATTATTCATATTGTATAGTATTTTAAATTGGGAATGCCCTGCCCACCTCCAACATTTTTTATTTGCTAGCTTATCTTAATGAAATCCCTTGATGAAGCAACTCTGAACATAAAACAACAATGCCATCCTGCCAAAATGTAATTTAGCTATCATCCTTTAGTAATGTCCATGCCATCAAATTCGAATCACTCAACCATCCAAATAGTATTCCCTAATATAATCAAATTTAATTACATCATCATACGTAATATCATGTTCTAGACCCTCAAACTTATATGGACACCCATATCATCAGTATGTGCAAGATACGACATAGTATCACTTAGCTGGAGTAAGGCTCTTTAAACTTTCGTCAAACATTGGGATGCCAATCCTCTCAAAGCAACTAAAAAATTTTGCTCCAGACCATGGTGGAGTTTTTATTGTTCTCAAGGCATGAAAATCAAGCTTTAACCTTAATAAACCTCAAAAATAATTGCCTTGGCATCTAATTCTAAGCTTTTTTTCTTGTGCTCTACATTGGTGTTCACTTACTCGTCTAATTACCTTGAGCAACTTCTCACAGATTATCATCAAATGTAATATCATTACAGCAGTGGGATTTATTAAGTGAATATGGCTTTCCAGCTATTACTGAGTAACTACTTTCACAATGTTAAACACTTTACATGCATCCGAGTTTGCAGAAATTTCTGAGAGAGTTTATAGTAAACTCTCCTACGAAAAAAATAAATAAGAGTCTAGCTAGTTCTCATATGCACAAGTAAAGATACTCTAAACTGACAGCTTATATCTACTTCAGAGCAACAGACATTTCTTTTCGGTATACTCAAATTCAAGGCAGTACACCCTAGCCAAATTATCAACTACCTATATGTTGTTCCACCTTCCCCACCAAATGTAGAACAAGAAAAGTAATTCGTGTATGTGTTTGAACATAGTAGATATGCACCTAGTCATGTAAGATCCACAGCATATAATGACATCAATTCTGTAAAACTTAAGGCCGATATAGCCTATAACAATCCTGATTTATCTTGGGCACCTAGGTTCGGGCTATAAAGACGTAATCATTGTCAAAACTGTATGGATTACCATATGTGGAATTTGCAAAGGCCATTACCAGACTGGCAGATTGGAAATCTATCAACAGTACTTATATTTAACAAAAAAAAGAGAAAATTATCACCAATTATTTTATTCATAGACATAATCCACCATATCAATAAATAATAACAATTGAAAAGCAAACATGATGTGAGAAAGTTGCTAAGAGAAAGGAATGCATATCCATAGTCGTTTCCCATATAATACAAATTGATCGTGAAATGAAGCTGTAATGATAGATAATACCTTTCCAATCCACTAAGGTACTTGTCGTAGACAGAGAAGTGAAGCCGGCCACTGGTCGAAGCTGCAAGCACCTCAAAGATATTATCGCTGACAATCACATTGGCAATAACGGGAACTGCAGGAGCAATTCGAGAAAAAGCCTCGATTCCAACTGTAACATCATCATCCATCTGCAATGAACATATGAGTCAGACAAGCCAATACTATTTCAAGGACAATTTCAATTTCTAGGAGGATAAAAAAATTCGAAGTAAGCCCATGTCAAATTTTATAGCTTGTAGAGAACTCTTAGAATATGCCATTTCCCATAGCATACATAATGCAAGAGTATGTTTGCACCCAAAAATAATAATAATAATAATAATAATAATAGTAATAATAATAATAATAATATTTAAACAAAAATTACAGTGAAATTGATGGTAACAAAAATGCTGCTTAGTGCTTAGGTATGACTATCAATACATACATTATGAAATGGTTGGCTAGCAGCTGCAGGAAACTCCCAAGCAACCATCATGTCAAATGTAAGTCGGCGAAATTTTTTGTCATCCATATAACCAGATACTCGAATAGATAGAGCGAGAGCCCTGAAGCAACAGTATTCCAAAAAATTACGTGCTAAGTTTGATGGATGCCTTAAAGAATCAGAAGCCTCTCCATCAAAGTTTTCTCGAAGTTGGCACATGGAGACGCCAAGGATTCTGCATTCAAATAACAGCACACAGACAAGTTAGTTCAGGGATACTCCAGGGAACACATAATATAATGTGTCAAAGTTCTACTAATAATATGCCCAAAACATTTGGATAAGTCTGCAAGTACAGAAATAAAACTTTCCTTTATCAAGTGCTACACTAGAATAACAAATGGATAAGAGAAATAAAGCAGAAAACGAACTTTGAGCATCTCCGCACCACTACATTTGCCACGGGAGAGAGATCATGCAGCCAGTTCTTCCCAGCGGATGGAGAATTTCTCATCTCATCTATCTCGTCATTGAATGGACTCTGTATTTTAGTCAACCACTTGAAAGACCCTTCCTTTACCAGCCCCTCAAGCATGTTCCGAGTTTTGCTGACCATAGTCATTTCCCCGATCCCCTTTTCCATGCAACCTATTCAACAGCCTAAACAACCATAGCTTAGCATTCAATAATAAGAACCATGAACTGATGAAACCTCAACCAATTAGCATACACTATTATACTAATTCCTAATTAACACTATTTTATCCACTAACCAGGAATCTTCTTGTAACAATAATTTAAAGCATTTAAACATTTGCAAGAACAAAATAATCCATCTCATTCAATAAACAAGTTTCACATTCTTATAGTTACCCAGACCCAACAATGCATTTTGTCGATTCAGAAATCACAACCAAAAACCCTTTTCCACAATTAAATTGCGTTGCCCAGCTATATGCAATTCAATTACCTGCAAAAATAATGAGAATAAGATCCAACGAGAGTTGCGAGTTTTCATGAACTCAGCCTGAAATGAAGTTCTGAACCGATTTGCGAAAATCCCATCTAGCCAATTCGAAGAAAATAAATATCAGATATTGGAATAAAATGGTTAGATTGCTAAGAATATCAAAAGCCTTCTTAAAAACTCGAAAACGGAAAGGCCATCTGAAATTAGATTCTGCCTTGCAGTGGGGTTCGCGGAATAATGGCAAAATAATGAATTGTGCAAAATGAGTCCTTTTCTTTGAAAAAAGCACTTACTTTATTGAGCAAAGGATAAAAATGAAACATGAAAGAGAGAAAAGGATATACTCATCGTATCCTGTCGGCAAATTTTAATAGACGCATCATAAAAAATTGACGCGTGATCTAATAGCAAAGCAAATCGAACATTATAAATTATATTTTTGAGAAAAAAAAAAATTTTGTTTTTGGTTTTCAAATATTTTACTATCTTCCTTAACCCATTTTAACATTATAGAGCTTGTTTGGCTAAGCTTATAGGAAAATATATGAGCAACTTTTTTTTCTAAAAAACATGAGGATAATTTGATTTTTTTTCCCTTACTTTTAAGTATAACACAATATCTTTTAACATAAATTTTGCTATTTATTTCCAACTTTACCCGTAAAAAATGTTACGTGCTCTTCTTATAAATAAATTAAGCCCGTGTGGGTAAAATGAAGTTTTAAATAATGATTTTTTAGACAATGTGTCATTAAAAAGTATGAAAAAGTTATTTTGCCTAACTTTCTTATTAGTACAAGATAGCATAGGCTGAGATCCTTAAATGGCTAACAAATGCATATGTTCTCGCAAAAAATATATATATATATATTATCTTGTCTAACGCTTTAAGTTATTACATATGCATTTGATCAATCTTGAGGTTGTGATGTTTAACTACCGAAATCTAAACTAAATCATTTTTAAACGATTTGATTCAGTTTTGAAAAAAAAATAAAATTGACACAATGTCAAAAAATAATTTTCGTTCGATTCTTATTTTGGCCGGACTAACCCTTTTTTGTTTGCAACTCTCTATGTGTTGTTAACTTGGTAGACGGGCTCAAATAAACAATCATGCCACACATACATTTTATTTGACATCATTTTTGATATTGTGTCACGTGTTGACACGTGATTCTACAATTTTAAAAATAACACACTTTTTTGTCCAACATTTTTTGAATTTGTACACAATGTACACCAAAATGTCATCCATAGAATGTACAATTAAGGCTTGCTTGGGAGTTTTTTTCACCGGTTTTGAAAGGCACCGTTTATGAGGGGTTGGAAAAATTGGTGCTTGCTAGTTTTTTTGAGCACCGATTTTGGATGGTTAAAAAATCGCCTGAAATCGGTGTAGTGTAATTTTGAACGATTCTTTCAACCCACCAAATCAGCGGGTTTTGGCTGTTTCACTTAATTCTCTTTTAGTTTTACCATTTATAAAATCCAATCTATTTTGTTCAAAATTAAATTGTAAATTAAAATATACTAACTAAAAAATATGTATAACCTAAAAAATTATATTATATTTAAAAAAGTACTCATAAGTAAAATATTAATTATAAGATAAGAAAAATTACATTATAATTAAAAATTATTTATAAGTAAAAAAACACTTTATGTAAAAAAATTATTAACAAATAAAAATACTACTAATAAGACAAGAAATACTTTTAAAATGTAAAAGGTTACATACAAGTTTTAAAAAAATCTCTTAAAAGTTATTTAAAAGTAAAAAATTAACTTATAATTGTAAAAGATACTTATAAGTAGAAAATATTAACTTAAAATTTTAAATAAATATTTAAATTTATTTAATTTTTTATATTAAAAAATCTATTTATAAATAAAATATTACTTATGAGTAAAAAAAAAATTCATATAAAATAAAGTTTTATTAAAGGATATATACATAATTTTATTCTTTTATAAAACTTTTAGAACCAGTGGATAATAAACTTCTAAGCATATATTGTACAAATTAAAAAATTGCTACTAAAACTACTCAAAATCAATCACTCATAAAAATTCAAAATCGATATTTTAAAAAACGCTCATAACCGATGCGACGAAACTCCCAAGCAGGCCCTTAGCATAATTCCAAATAAAAGTATCTCTCGCATACAAAATTTAAAATAAGCATGTGCTTGAAAATATAAATTTAAATTACTTATAAATTCATTCAATATTAAATATTAATTTCAACAATACATTCATGATTACTACTTAGACTTTATTTGGGCCTCATTTTTTGGAAAAATAAATTTTGCAATAGTGATTTTTTGAAAATTGTGTTATTAATAAAATGTGTGAATAAATTTGAGTTTTTTAAAAATGAAACTCAAATGGGAATTTAATATTATCCATAATTTCGTGGGACGCACTATTATTTCTCTTTGTAAACTATTTATAAATTTGCCAAACGAAAGCAAAATAAATATTTGATTACTAACTATTTAAACTTTTAAATGAAATTATTCAATATGATGACAAATTCAATAGATATTCAAATTTCCTTGCCACCTAGTTAGGAATATTGTCCTCAAGTAGGACCACAAGTAGGGCGTAGGGAGAGGAAAATTGCGACCACTTGGCCATTAGAGCAAGTTTCCCCAACTTGTATCAAAGTTGTTTTTTTTTTTTGGCACAAACACTTGCTTTTGTAGAAAACTAGTCAGATTTCGTAGTATAGTTGGTCACAAAATAACGTTGACTGATTTTTAATTTTTTTTGGAGACATCACTAATTA
>CAIGRH010278595.1:0-10319 GCA_903798295.1 Fraxinus nigra
TTTTAAAATTTTGAATTTGTATTTAATTGAAGATTTTTGGTATATAAAAAAAAAAAAAACAGGGCAAGGCCCCGCCCCCGTCCCCGCCCCGTCTAAGGCGAGGCGAGGCGAGGCGGGGTGGGGCTAGGGATTGGCGGGGCGGGGGTGGCCCACCCCGTTGCCATCACTAATTTTATGTTGGGACCTACCATCCATATACCTAAAGCAAGATTGATACCTAAAAGTTTAAAGATAGTGAAATACCCAAGGTATTTGTGCAAAAAAGAGATGAAAAAGTATAGTTGTACAATGAATTTTCATAAAGAACTTGCACATGTCATGTGGTGGATATTTTATGGACCTGACAACACATGAAAAATATCATGCGTCAATGAATATGATTATAGCTAACTTAAATTATAGATATTTAAATAAATTTCTGTAAGGAGTTAAGATGTCTAAAGCATACAAGTCAAATATAATTAATTCCTGAAGATTTAAAATTCATAAAGCACATAATTTAAGATTCAAGTAATATATACTGCACTCTTCTTTCTTTGACCAATATTTTGTCCCCCTGATTTTTTTTTTGAAAGGTTTTAATGACACACCTTCCAAGACGTATTTTTAAAAGAATAATGTACTCTTTTTTAGACTAGAGTTTGTCCGACTAAACTTTTCCTATAAGGTTTTACAAGGTATAATTTTTGTAAATAAAGATCCAAGGAGGAGCATTATAAATTGAATGTCTATAACCCCTATATACTACCTACCCCTATATATACTATTCATTAGAAACATTAATGGTACCTATAACCCTCCATAAGTATTGTTTCAATTAGTGTATTGCAGATTGCACTTGGCACATTTATTTTAACGTGTCATATATTTAGTTAGATACATGACAATTTATATGAAGATATTGTTTACTTGAAGGCCACAACAAAGAAACAATATACATGACCTTTATAAAACTAGTGACATAGATGTTCAACAAATTCGTTTAAGAGATAATTTGAATGATTTATTCATAACAGCATTGCCAACATCTACCGTTCAAAAAATTGGTACATGAAACATTGATTAAAAGATCTTCGGTGATCAAAATTAAGGAATAGTTGTACTCAATTTCTTCGTCCAAGTTTTATCCTACAAAATTTTCTTGACAAGGTTTTAAAAAGGGAGTACTTGATAGTCCAAATGCTTTTACAATTACTTATGATATCCTTTCTTAGTTTGGCAGAGCCTTTCCCCCGAGTTTTCCCCAAACAAGGTTTTTAATGAGACATAGGATGTGTGTGAAGAGTATTGTAAATTAACTATTATATGGGAAAATGACATTTATACCCATGTAACCCTGACTCTTACCTATAGGTATACAAGTCTTTGATTTTTAATAAAATACACACAAAACTATTGATTATCAATATTCTCCTCTTTTCTCTTTAATTCGTCACACAAATAATTGTTCAATTAAGACTCTGTTTGGTACACATTAAAATTTTCATTTACATTATTCTACTCATTTTTAATCACATATTCTTCAATAAAATAATATTTTCCATCACATCTATACTTTTTCTTTCTTTTTCAACCACATATTCTCCATCAATCTACTATTCCAAAATACATTCTTCCAAAATAATGTTGCTCAAACACACCCTAAGCAATTATAGCATTTGACAAATGTCATACCAACAGTTTTGATCAAAAAATAAATTCATCAAGTAGGTGGAAAAAAAAAAGAAAAAAAGAACAAAGAAAGTACAAAATAAAAATAATGCAACTTTGCATATTTTGTATGCACAAATGAAATGGATCTACATTAAGTCGAATAAATCACGTAAAGAGTAGTCAGCTTTTCCAGCTTAAACCCAGTTCACATTTTAGCAGATTGAAAATTTCAATTAATGGAAATCGTAGCAAGAAAATTTATACTAATAAAAAAACTCAATAATAAACACACATACTGCATGTAAATAGTTGGCCTTATTGCTCAAGTTCAGTAGCCTAAAACTCAAAACAAACTTCTATGGATCTGTGGATATTATACCCTTTAACAATGCATGAAGACATTGAAGGAAATAAATGAAGCAACATCTAGCATCCAATACAACTACAAAAGAACCATTGGAATTGCTGTTGATATACTGATTGCACAGCATTTGCGTAGGCTATCTGGTGAATTTCATTTATTGTTGCTTAAATAGAATGCATCTATATTGCAATGAATTCAGGTATTTTACTCCAGTCTAAATGACATTGCACTTGCTATATGTTCACCTACTTTTGGATATTTGATGGATGATGCAGGCATTAATTGGCTCTTAAGAAATTTACAAGCCAATACTCGATATTTGTTTTTATGGTCAACAATTGAAATACTGTAAAGACATGAACATGTATCTATCTAATATTTTAGACGAGGTGTTCAATATGATATAATAACAAACACAGAGTTTAGGTTTAATGCAGTTCAAATGCACAATGTTTTGCTCAACTAACCTATGACAGTACATGATATAGGATATTCTTAGCCTACAATATGCAGTCAGAGAAGTACAAAATATCAATAACTAAAAAGTCATAAGCACGAGTATTTCAGAAGCAATTTGTTCACCTTTAAAAGCATATGCCTAAAACCAAAACATCAGCATATGCATATGATCCATCAGTTCAGCAGGAGGAGGATAAATTTATGGATGATAATCAAGCCAAAAGGTGTTCATTCCAGAAAGATCCATTACCACACTAAAGAAAAAGGAATTTAATAATTGACCAAATGAACAAAATGATTCTTTCAGAAAATAAAAGAGAAATGCTTGTGATACAAAGTACAATGAGAGAAAGAAGACTGTATCGTAAATATTAGTGTGTACAGAAAATGCAAAAGAAGTTACCAAGGTTTACAATAAATATTCCATTAGCACATACGTGCATGGACATATTTCACACAATAATTTAAAACATAGACCAAAAATAATAATAAAAGAAAAGCCAGGATATAAATATAGGTATTCAACTTACTGTTCAATCAATTGTTCCAAAACTAGTTTATGAGGTTTATTTGAACAAAAGAAAGCATATTCAAAAGTTGTCGAGAAATCTAGATTTAAACAAAACAACTATTGTCAAGACTCAAAAGTTCTGAGTCGCAGCAATTTGTTACCATGAAGTACTATATCTTGCCATATATTTGCCTAAATAAACAAAAATCACATAATTAATAAAAAATGTGAATTCCCCTTTTAGCTTTTAGAGAAAAGATGAAATACCATTTTTCATTAAGTCCCACCACACAAGGTAATGAGTTTACTATAATAATAACTATTTACAATATAAACAAGAAAATGATAGTACAACCAAACGAAGGGTGTTAGCTTCGTAACAAAATTTTTAATAATGAATACTCATATAGTCTATTTGCAAAAGCTAATTAACAAGGAAGATCCGATCATCAAATTTATATCATAATAAGCAGGAGAATCAAATTTTTTGACAACAGAAAGGCAAACTGTCATGGCTAACTCCAGTGGTACATTTTGGAATTGGACCATTTTCTTTTGGGCTTGTATTATTAGTGGGTTAGCCCAAAGCCCATTACGTTTAGGGTGTTGTATATAAGATTGTATTGTAAACTTTGGATGGGGGATGAATTTGATGAATTGAATTGTGGCTTCCTCTCCAGTCTTCTTCTCTCTTCTTCTGGGCTCTTCTTCTCCTTCTTCTTCTCGTTCTTGCTATGGTTCTCTCTGCTGTTTCTGTTCTTCCTCTGTTTTCTCTTCCTCTTCTCTGCATTGATTCATCAATTCAGCTTTCTCTCTCTAATTCTTCTTACTTTTTTACATTTTACCCTCCTTGATTCTATTTTAAAATTTTATTTGGTTATAAATTCAGCTCATTCAGTTGAAGGAACTCCATATTTGATCTCTTCTGTTTATAGCTGCTTGTTGTTGGTTGAGTTTTACAGAAATTGAGCTCCAACCATAACAAATGGTATCAGAGAGCTACAATCCTTGGGTGTCTCACGAGTGGATAGCATAAGGGAAGAATTTGATAGGATTCATGATCGAATGATTTCAAAATTGACTAAACTGATGGAGGCTCAATCAACACATATCCCTGATTGTGTTGCTGGAATATCCAGTGATCTTTGCAATGTGCAGGGGAAAGGTTTTGAAGGCAATTCACCTTTTTCATTCGCTGAAACCGCAGCTGGTGTTAGCAAGGTAATTAAAAATTATGTTACCTTAGAGAATTCCAAACAAGACATAGTCTCTGGAAGTGATTTAGTTAGTTCAAATGATAATGTGAAAGCATGTGATGTTGTAAATGATGAGCATTTCTATCCGTCAATGAATGGACTCCAACGCGATGCTCAGAAGTTTAGGGATGTTGACTCTGAATTTGGATTTTGAGAATTATAGTACAAGAGCCGAGAAGTATAGTAATTTTGAAGTCCTATACTGTGAGAATGTTGATAGCGTGCCCATTCCACTAATTTCTACGGAAACATGGTCTAATCAAATCAAAGGATCCGGAAGGAGCGTGCTAATTGCTGATGGAGATGAGGATAAAGTTGAAGAAATTGCACCCAGCTCAATTGGTGAATATACACTTGATGGAAAATATAACTTCAGAACCATTGGAAATGGCAATTATGAAACATATAAGGATGCTCTATGTAGCGTCCAAGAGAAAATGCTATTTGGGATCTCTTTAGTTTCATCATAGTATGAGCAAGCAAGTGTTAATAGGTTTGAAAATGAGGAAGTAGCGAAGGTTGAGCCAATGGAATTTCAAATGGTGGAAAGGAATACAAAAGTATCAACAACTGATGCTATAGACTTCAAGGAGAAGGTTGCTGTTGAATTAAATGATTCAAAAATTGAGATTGCTGACAAAGTAACTATAGAGGAGATTTCAACCTCCAAGGCCGAAATGGAGTTTGGGATGACAAATGAAGCAAATTCTGGAGTAGCCAAAGCCCATACCAGTGCGGGTGCAAGAAAAGTGGGATTAAAGATAGTATTATCATCTGGGAGCAATGCTGGTGAAGCAATGAAATTGTGTGTGTTTGATTTGAGAAGGGGCCAAAATGAAGGGTAGGAGTTGGACAAGATTATCTTCTTCCATCACGCTAACTTACCATTGACCACTCATCTTTTTGTCATTGGCCTCAGCGAAGGATTCGTCACTTTTACTAGAATATTCTCTCTAGAGGCTGCAATTGATGTTCAGTCACTTGTCCAAATATTAGAATCCTATACTTGGAACTCAAAGTACTTGCTTACAATTTTCTAGGACCTGTTGGTGTCTACAACACTTTCTCATGATGACACTGTGAACCTTTCTACATATGTCATCCTAAGTTTAGCCCCTCGAGCACTATCCTCTAGAGTAAGTTTTTGGTCAAATCTACGTAAAGAGAGCACTGCATGTAATACTTCTTCTGGAGCTATAATAGCAAATTCTTGTCCAAGTGTAGATCAATATTATAATTCAGGCAATACATTCCCGGCCGGAAATAGCAGTTATCATGTTGAGAGTCCCTTGCAACATGACAAATGGTCTAACGGAAATGATGATTTTCTTGTTACCAATATTTTGGGTGCAGAGTTTGGTAGCCCAATTCCAACTAGCCCAACAATTTGGCTTAAGGATGAAAAGAGTGGTGCAGGTAATGTCAACCAGGAGTATGCTACCTTGCATTACTTGCTTAATCCAAATGTGGTGAAGAGAATGAGACAGCTGCTAACAGTATACAAAGAAGACATCCCGACTTCGAATTTTGAGGACGAGTAATTTAAGGGGAAGAAATGTCATGGCGAACTCCTGTGGTACCTTTTGTAATTGGACCATTTTTTATTTTTTTTTTGGGCTTGTATTATTAGTGGGCTAGCCCAAAGCACTTTACTTTTAGGGTGTTGTATATATGATTGTATTGTAAACTTTGGATGGGGGATGAATTTGATGAATTGAATTGTGGCTTCCTCTCCAGACTTCTTTTCGTTCTTGCTATGGTTCTCTCTGCTGTTTCTGTTCTTCCTCTGCTTTCTCCTCCTCTTCTCTAAATTGATTCATCAATTCAGCTTTCTCGCTCTAATTCTTCTTACATCTTAACATTTTACCCTCCCCAATTCTATTTTCTATTTTATTTGGTTATAAATTCAGCTCATTCAGCTGAAGGAACTCCATATTTGATCTCTGCTGTTTATAGCTGCCTGTTGTTGGTTGAGTTTTACAGAAATTGAGCTCCAACCATAACACAAACCTAAGTCAAGATTGTGCCCAGGAACCTAAAAGAACTGGATTGATCAGGCTAAATTAGACACATAATTTCAGGGACACAGGCACATAAACTCCTCTCTCTCTTCATAAAAATTAGTAATTGAAAAGAGTAACCCTCAAAGCATATTTGTGAATACACATTATAGGCAACAATTATACGGAGCTTTTTGCGCAAAGTCATGCAAGAATTACCTAAAACATTCATGATCCAACCCTTGAGCGAAGCCCACCTTAGAATGAGTTCATTTCCAGACAATAAGTCCTCCTTTTCATCAACATCCTCGCTGCGGTCCGGAACGGCTCATCGAGTTTTGAGGCAACCCATTTTCCTTCTGAACCCATCACCTCCTTTGGCTGTTCACTGGGCCTGATTGCAATCAATGTCGCCCCTTTCAAGACCATCCCATTGGGTAATTCCAGAAGAGAGGCGTACCACAGCCGCATTTTAAGAGATGGAACCAAAGTCCTCTTAGAAGCGGAGGAGGCTGACAAAGGCTTCACCCTCAGCTCCTCCAATTGCTCCTTATTCATCGACAACACCCCCTGCCCATCGGCATCAGTCAAAACCAAATTGTCCAACTTCTCGTGCTCTGCTATTATTGGCTGCAGCAGGTAATGTCTTGCTGAGGCTGAAATCAAAGAGCTTATTGTCCACACAATACGTAATTTCAATCCCCCATTCGTGTAAAACGATTCGGGTATGCTCCCATCATCGTTCTCAGCTGCATTACCATTGTTAACATTGCAAGCACTGGAACACGCACTGTTTGCGGCCGGAATGACAGAAGAAGCTCCAAGAATGACACAATTATCTAGCGTTGACCCAAACTCTGCCTTCCACTTAATCAAAACACCGTTGTCAATCCCAAGCTCCCCACCAGATAATTCTATTTTGAGGCACCTGATTTCCTTAAAAAATTTCAAGACTTGAGTAGGGGAATGGTGGTTCAGCACGCTATTCTGATCAAAACCATGGTCCAAACCTCCAGCATTGGAAGAACGTGGACGGGATGTAGTAACAAGCTGGGTGAGGGGCTGGAATGGTTTGAACAGGCCCGAAAACAAGCCCTGGAAAAACGAGGACACGGGATGGCGGGACCTGCCTGAAGCGGCAGCGGAAGCGGAAGAAGAACAATCATCGGAAATTACGCAATCAAAGCGAATGACGACGCTGTCGACCAAGGGAACAAGGGAGTGGAAGCGCCTAGAAACGACGCAGCATCGACCCAACGCCTTGATATCACCAATATTGTTGAAGATCAAGAGTAGAAGCGAATCAGGCAGCCTATCGAAGTGATCGATCTTTTCTAGGTGATTTTTTTTGCTCAGATCTAACCTCATAGAACCCATCTTTACAAACCACTATAATGAATCTCCGTATGTGGATACTTATATAGGCGGATAATCATCAACGGGTTTTGTGGGATGAAGGAGATGACGAGGAAAATGGTGGAGATTCTGATATACTGAGAAAGAAGGCGCATACCGGGGGCGGCTGGGCGTAGATATGTGGAGTTTGGTACTTCGTAGTTCGTATATTTGATTATTTTCAAGTACACTGTAAGGTAAATTACAAAATTCTTCCCAATGTTTAGCGAAAGTCCAAATTCTGTCTCCAATCACTTTTTCCTCAAGTTTCTGGCCCAACCTTTGAGAAATTAGCAAACTCGGTCCATCTCTTTCAATTTTTAAATACAAAATGTCCAATCACTAGATCCTTATGTTTTATTAAAAATAAATTAATAAAACATAAAATAAATACGTAAAATAAAATAAAAATAAGAAGAAAATGTTATCTTCTCGCTATTACAAATTATCTAATTGCCTAGAATTATATAGAATTATCTAATTGCCTAGTATATTTTTTTTTATTTTGTGCGTATTTTTTTTTTAAAAAAAAGAGAATAAAATTTCTATTTTTGTTTTTGTTTTTGTTTTGCATACTTGTGTGAGTTAGATAACTTTGTCAGCAAGGATGTATAGTTTTAAGGACATGTGTTAGTTTATGGATCATAGATAGGTTGTGTGTTTTAGTTAAATATTTTTTGCTTATTCATGCAGAACGTGAGATACCTATGCATGCGAATTGATTGTAGCATTGTACATGAATATGTTGATCCGTGTTTATAGGTTGAAATAGAGAACTTAGATACTAAATCCAAACAACCCCTAAACACTATTATATCCTTAAATCAAATCTAGAATGTTTGGGTGGTTAAGCTGTTTTAGGGAAATGTGGAGATAAATGTGGATTCCATGTATGCTAAAATCTCTGTGGATTGTCTGAGACAAATATAATGAAAATTGGGTGAAAACCTTAAATTAGAGGTGAATTCTCGAGAATTAGTGTTTTATAAGGGGCATTGCACTAATCACTGTATAAAAGGAAAAAAAATTGTTGTGAAGTTACTTTAAAAGATCTATATGAGGACAACTTTAACAATGTCATTGTGAAACGTTTCTTCGTATCCTTATGAATCGAGTGAGTAAACATACAAGGGTTTAAAATCTGATGCCCTAAAGTCATATGACTTTGGAGTTATCAACATAAAGCTCGCTATATAGGTCATTTAGAAAACTTAATGGAGAGACGCCCGCACGTAAGATAGATAAAGATAGTAACTTAATTGATTCTTGGAAGTTGATATAGTAAAAAATAATGAGAATTCTCATTTGTTGATATTTGAACTGCAATCAGTAACATCTACTCAAACAAGAGAGGGTAAGTAGTAGAGATTTGTAAACCAATCTTAGATTACGCCCTCGGGAAAAAAGTAAAAAGAAATTAAGTTTGGGGGTGTGTGAATCACACGAGCAGAGTAAGGAATATATTTAACTTTTAAGGTCGAGAATTGGATCAACTTATTATTGTACAGTGTTGCATTTGATTCTCCACACAGACATCCACGTTGTGCATTGAATATGTAAGAATTTAGCTTGGGCATTCTAACTTTGAAATGATTCATGAAATTGATGCTATGTTTTCAATCCTAAGCTATGAAAGTAAAATATCTAGCGGAATTTGTTTGAAGTGATTTTTTTATATTTAGTTTTCTATTGAAGGTTCGTTAGTTATTTTCTAGAGTTTTGTGTTTGCTCGAGGACAAGCAAAATACTAAGTTTGGGAATATTTGATGAGTGTTATACACTCATGATATTTATGCTACTTAATTCGTTATTTTGTTATCCTTGAGATAGTTTTAATGCGTTTTAATGTGTGTTTTGATGTTGTGATATATGTTGATGAAATTGAAGGAAATAAGCAAAAGTTGGCAAATTGGATAAACGAGCTAAATTGTAAGAGATCCAAAGTTCGGGGACTAAAATGAAAATACTTCAAAGTTGTTTTGGACCTCATAATGAAGATCCGAGAGTGCTAAAAGTCAATTGGATGAAGAAAAAAGTCAAATGGATGAAATATAGGTAAAGTATGATCACACATCATTTTCCAACCAAAAAAGTTATGCTCCGGATTTTTAGTCGCATATTGAGATTTATTTCTGACATAGCAAAATTTCGAATTGGAAAATGATAAATTAATCAAAGTTGTATCCCTTAGAGTTATATTTCCAATGTACCTTGAATCACTTCAACCAAACATCGGGAGAAAATGTTATGATAAAAATACTGAAAGACGTGCAGTGCTGAATTTTCATTCGAAACTGGGCGCCACAGCGCCACAATAGCGATGTGGCACCACCATTGCTAAAATTCAACAGCAACTGGGCACTGCAGCGCCAAGATTGTGGCATCAAGGTGCCTCTGGGTGAGAAAAAAATGTTTTTGAGCTTTTTGGACTTTTTTTTTTGCCTAACACGACTCCCTTCCAAAACTTCAAAATACTATAAATACAACCTTTAAGATCGAATTTTACGAGTGAGAATGGTTCAAGATGGAAGGGGGAACTCAACATAACTCTTCAAGAAGGCAGGAGGAAAAATATCAAGAGATTCAAGAACAAGACAAAAAAGAACAAGAGAATAAATTAAAGATCTACATCCTAGTTTTTCTATTTTCTTCCATATATCTTTTTATATGAATTTTAGTAT
>CAIGRH010278657.1:0-13834 GCA_903798295.1 Fraxinus nigra
GAGACTTAAAGAAAATGGTTCGCAAATTAAAGAAATTCATCTATAGGCTTAAGTGGTTCCCCGAAATGGTATCACAATTTTTATCAAATAATTATCTCATTTGGTTTTGAGATGAATTCAGTTGATAATTGTGTATATCACTAGTTCAGTGGGAGTAAGCATGTTTTTGGTATTATATGTCGATGACATACTGTTTACATGCAATGATATAGCTTATTGCACGAAACCAATATAATTATGTTATTGAATTTGAAATGAAAAATCTTGTTGACGCCTCTTTTGTATTAAGATATAGATACAAGGGGTTGTTCTCGGTGTATTTTTTATTCTCACAAAAGAGTTATATCGATAAGGTTCTTAAGAGATATGGAATGCAGATACGTAGATCAAGTGATACCCAAATTGTTAAGCGAGACAAATTTGGTCTCAATTAATACCCCCAAGGATAAATTTAAATAAAGAAAAATACAAAAAATTCATTGTGCTTCAGCAGTTAAGAATTTAATGTATACTTAGAGGGTCTATCCATCTCTAATTTTAGTCTAATGTTAACTTTTATATCAGCAATAACAACTGAAAATAATCTGCCCACTCTGGATTATTGCCAGTATAAAAGTTAAAATTAACTTAAAATTCGGCATGGTTTGTCCGAGAATCCAAATGTGTGTAGGCCTATAAACATTCATTGTTGGAATGTTAGGCATATATTTAATTAACGTGGGATGAAAATTCAGAAAGCAGTCATTAGGTTATTCGGTATCTATAGAAAACTAAGGATTACATGATCACATTGAAGAAAAATCAAACCAATAAGGAATATGACTGCAAAAAAATTGTTACTAGGCTGTTATTTTGGATAGATTTGAAAGACCACTTTAGCCCTTGTTTGATGCACACTATAATGGAAATAATGCATTTTTATTGTTGATGTGATGGGGAATATGTGGTTGAAAATGTACGAAAAATTATTGATGTGATGGAAAATATTATTTTATTGAAGAATGCGTGGTTGAAAATGAGTAGAAAAATGACAATGAGAAAATTAATGTGGCTCAAATATGGGCTAAGTTATTTTGTGACAACAGCAGTCTTGTAATCCAACATGAGCCCGATGAGGTCAAAGTTCATAGACATTAAATTCCTAGTTTGTCAATGAAAAAATTCATAGTGGTTAAGGTTTTTATAAAGCATATTATGACAAATTCCATAATCATATATCCATTTACTAAATGACTACAAACCCAAGGTCTTTCATGAACATATTACTTACATAGGTGTTGCATCTTTTGATGATATGCCAGTTTAATAGGAGTTTGTATTCATATGTTGTCTATTTTAGCCACATGTTTTTTATCCATGGATATTCGATTTATTTCAGAAATAAAGTATTCAGTTCAATTCCACTAAGATTAAAGCTTATGGTTGATCTCATTAAAGAATAAGGTATGACAATTTGAAAATAAACATGTTTGGATCACATTATATGTAATTCTCATGCTACATATCCACACTTAATTTGTGTCATTTGATTGTGTTGATATACGTGACCACTGAGAGTTTAATTATGATATTTTTAACGAAAATCGCTTTAATCCTATAATGATATAATCAATGGACGAGATTGTTCGAATATGCTTTTAGTTATGATAGCAGAATTACAGTCAAGAATCAAGAAAGAGGATCTTGACAATCAAACAATTAGCTTTTCTAATTTTATGAAATTTAAAGTTTCATAAAGTATCAATACCATTCCCAATTATTGTTTTCTAATGAAGTTTGTAGCATCAATCAGCTTTTGGTCTGATCTCAATCCCTTGAATAACGAGACCATGCTTCCAGTTTCCACCCTTAGTCTCTGTCAAACTTATTTCCATATCCAAATCTTGTTCCCCGTCTACGAAAAACTCTCCCAACTCAACTTCCATCCACTCATCTGCTCTAACCTGAGGGTATTCGGTAATGCGGTCGGAGGACAAATCGCCTCGCCGTCTATATATACGAGTCATTCTATGATTGAGAAATATTCGCCTAGGTACAACCTTGTACTTGTGCTTTCGTTCTCCCTCTGGATCTAAACACACAGTTCGTTTTACACCATCCTGCCCACTAATTCCAACTGTAGCCTCAGCAGGTTGGTACTCAAAACCGTATATTCCTGATTTTGAAGAGAACACAAGGTAAGCTGTATACGTAGTTCCTGAAGACAGCATGCTAGTGTTTATATTGCCACGAATTTCAAACCAACACACACCAAGAAGCTCTGCCACCTCTGGAAATCTGAAACAAATGTGCAATGAAACCATCAGCATTCTAAATAATTAATAGAAAGAAAAAATACTTGTAGTTTTTATCGGGCTGGCCTGACCCTGAAATTTTGAATGTCATATGCGACATTTTAAAATGGTGTTCATTTCATAAAAAAAAAAAAAAAATTATTTTAATAATACTATGAGCCCGTTTGGGAGAGACTAAAATTAGATTAAAATTGAAAAACTAGCCGTTATTGTTGACTTTTATTAGACGAGTGAGACCCAATAACGATCATATTTTCAATTTTAATTGAATTTTAATCCGCACCAAACAAGCTCTACATGATCGCAAAATTATGGTATTTAAATGTTTTTTTTTAAATGTCATGAATAAGTAAAGTAAAAGTAAAGTTCAAATGCACCTCCTAAACTTCATCAAAATTTATATGTCATCAACAAAGAACCGTTCAAGTCACTAAACTCTTTGTATAATTCCTATTAGCAAATCTTGAAATCGGAAATATCAAATACTATGTGTAAACTTTGAAATGCTACAAATCATGTAAAAATATTTATTCTCGCATTTCTAAAAGCTAAATCACTAATTAAACTTTCGTAATCAATATGTTTTAGCAAATTTTGTTCAATGGATATTAAAGTTAGATCATTCAATCGTTCTTGTAACATGGTTGATAGTAAAATAAGATTTTAATCAATTTTGAAAAACTTATTTTGACAAATGTAACAGTAACATTAATTGTTAGTAATACTCTATAAGCGATAAATGTATTCGAAAAGCTATCCAATCTTTTCAAATAAGTTAATATCAAAAGCTATCTTTGTTTCTTTTGATAGAAGATTTTGCAAAATTTTTAACTCTTGGAACATATTTTTGGTATCAAGATCTCAAAAGATTACATGTCTAAGAACAATGTCAAGATGATCACAACATGCTTTCAAATTAGTATAATCCAATGTGTTTTAACTTGTCAAAAGAAAATAAAAATCCAAATTTTCTTTCTTATAAATTGAATTGATTGAACCTTCATTCAAGTGATCCAATTGTTTGATCTACCATATAAAGGAAATAATTGGTTATAAAAGAATTTTCAAATGATTTTGCGTCCTCTACAGTGGCATTTTCATCCAAAAGTTTCTTCCTACGAATTATATTTTTTCCCTCTTTTCTCTTTCCCCTCACATTATTTAAAGTATGATACTATTTAGAAAAATTATATTCAAAAAAATAATAATTAGTCAATTACATTATTCTTAGTTTTTAGCATCTTATGTAATTGCATATCATATCAAATCAATGCATATCAAATCAACGCTTGTAATTAATAAAGAAATAATCAATAAATGAAAATAGTTAAGTACAATACACTGAAATTAGTTATGAATGAATATAAACCATCTGAATTATTTCCCTTACTTTACTAAAAATGTCTTGGTATGATATATAATTTGGAATAAGAAATACAACAATATTAAATAAAAATCATCAATTGTCTATCTTTTAACTCCCATTTTCACAAAGATTGTGCCTTTTTACTTAATATAATAATTAAAATTTAAAATTCTAAAATTAATAAATATAATATATATACATGCACACACATACAAATAGCAAAAAAAAAAAAAAAATTGGTGCCCCTAAAATGATAAGGCTTGTGCAGTCGCTCAACCTGTGCACCCTCGGGGCTGTTCTCATGCATGATAACTGTTGTACCTGGACTCGGGAAGAGAGATCCATTGCCAATATTCAGGCGTATCACCCCACACAATGATGAGGTCCCTTGCAGCCACCATAAAGCACTTCTTTCCTGTCCCTTTCTCCAATGAAAAGCTCTGCAATAATAGAGAAGCAATAGGATGCGTCCCCAACAAGAATAAATGAAATCATGGACATGATAAATTTCCTGAATATCGAAATGTAAAGACACAAGTGACAACTATAAGCAAGGCGTCAGTCGAGAGACACCATCACAAGTGAAACTATAAACAAGCCTTCAGTTGATTTTTACCTTGATTCGAAACTGGGCATTAGAGTTTAGAGGCACGGAACTATTTCTTGTTTTCGGGTTGACGCCAATATCTCAAAGTTATGACAACGGAACAAGTTTACGGGGGTGTCTTCGACTGAAATTGTGATAGATTTTAAAATGTTATAAATCCTAATGAATTTCGTAAATTTGAGTAGATTTTCAACAATTCCATAAGAATCTCATCAAATATGGTGAAATTTTAAAAGATTTAGTTATATGTACTTTTAAGATTGAAATCCATCAAAATCTTTTAAAATTATTACATTAATAATTTTTTTTATAAGTCTATTAATTATTTATTTAAAAATTATTAATATAATAATTTAAAAAGATTTGGATGGATTTCATGCTTAAAAATACATATAACCAAATCTTTTAAAATTTCACCATATTTGATAAGATTCTTATGAAATTATTGGAAATCTATTCAAATTTACGAAATTCTCCATTNATTTCGTAAATTTGAGTAGATTTTCAACAATTCCATAAGAATCTCATCAAATATGGTGAAATTTTAAAAGATTTAGTTATATGTACTTTTAAGATTGAAATCCATCAAAATCTTTTAAAATTATTACATTAATAATTTTTTTTATAAGTCTATTAATTATTTATTTAAAAATTATTAATATAATAATTTAAAAAGATTTGGATGGATTTCATGCTTAAAAATACATATAACCAAATCTTTTAAAATTTCACCATATTTGATAAGATTCTTATGAAATTATTGGAAATCTATTCAAATTTACGAAATTCTCCATTATAACGTAAAGTTCAAGTAATAGATATTTCTTGGAATATGTAAAGTTACTCTACCCATTTCGCAAAGAATTACATAAAGAGCAATGAAATGCCCAGAATGATCAACTGGTTGGTATTTATTTGTTCTTTCAGTTTACATTTCGATTTACCTCGACCAGACGCTAAATTTCATTTATTAGTTTTAAAAATAATCTGCACACTCCAAACAATTAATCCAGGTAAATCTGTTTGATTGATATTTAACAAAATACAAGGAAATTACTAATCATTCTATTGTAAAATCCAAAATCAACGAAGTTCATTGGAATATACATTACCTTGATGCCACCGTCGATAACGATCGGGTTGTCGCAGAGGTGGAAATAAAGCTCTTTCTTGGATCGAAATTTAGAGAGAAACAGATCACCATCGTCAATTGAGCGTAAAATGATGTCACGATAATCAGGCGGTAGAAACCGCTCCCAAACGGCATCGGATTCTGCAGCTGACCGGAATGTCGTAGACACCAATGACAGGCGGCAGGCGTCCTTGGGGGTGGTCAGCAACAGCGCGGTGGCTATACAAGCCTCCGGCAGCTCTTGGAAATTCTCAGCCGACATCGTCTTTATCTGTGTGTATAAGATATTGGATTTAGAGATGTGTAGAAGGATATTTATATAGGCGCCGATAGTTGAAAGGTGCTTTCTACTGTCTTTTTCTCAAATCTTTTAATAAATAAAGTCATGCCCAGTTTGGAAATTTTGAGAGAAAATATCTTTGGAAATAGTAAATTTCTGACAAATGTGTGATCAAATTTTGTTTAGATTTACGTGTAAAATATTTTATTATAAAAATGTATAGCTAAAAATGAATTTAAGAAAAAAGAGTTCTAAAATATCGATTGACAAATAGTGGCTTTGTATCAAAATGTGGTTAAAAATAAATTATAAAAAAGAGAAAATTCATATATTCTTGTATGACACATTTCAAAACTAAGAAATAAAGTTTAAAATTTCAAAAATCAGATTTTTTAAAAAAAAATTTATTTATAAACTAAATTATTAAACACACATTTTATCAATTAAATATATTAAGATCACAATTCTATACAATTTGTCGCAAATTATAAATTAATTGATCACAAATTATTTTTCGACACAATCAGAGATTTCTAGGTTATAATTTATTCATCGATTAAAAATTTATCAAAGTAATAGGTCACATAATATTCATCATCGCAAATCACAAATTTTACAAGTCCCCATTTATTTTGAGGTTACAAAATATCTAGTTAATTAGTCACATATTAATTTTCGGTCATAACTTATCAAATTATTGATCACAACTTATTTGTCGGTCACAAATCAAAAAACGTATTGGTAACATGTTATTTCTCAATCACAAATCAAAAATTTTATAGGTCACAGATTATTCATCGATCACAAAATCAAAATTTTTATTGATCACAACTCATTTATTCATTGTAAATTATCAAATTGATTTGTCACAATTTAATAAATTATGAGTCACAATCACAATTTTTAAGTCACATATTATTTATTTGTCATAAATTAACTATTATTGGTTACAATCAATCAAATAATTGGTTACAAACACCCCACCCCATCTCTTCCCACTCGCGATTACCACCACGACCATGGCCACAACATGTTCACGACAACCACCATCATCATCACCATTACCAAACACCATAGCAACGCAAAACCACAACCACCACAATAACACAAACCCACCGCCAAAACAATGCAAAACAACCACCAGATCGCGCCGCACATGACATCCCACACATAAACCACCCGCCACAACCACTATGTCGTCGAAGACCATCGCCAATCATAGGTCACCTAACAAAAAACTTGGGGAAAAAAAACAATCCCATCACCATCACCACCACCACGCCAACCAAAAAACTATCCACGGTAGATTGAATCGAAAAACAAAAAATCGAGTCAGTGCTGCAGATTTGAGCAGCAACAGCAGCATTGCAGGGTTGTGCACTGCTGCTCCTATTGCCTTGTCGTCGTCGAATGAGGGGTGGGTGTTGCGCTGGAATAGTTAGGGGTGGGAAAGGTAGAAAGACTAAGAAGAGAGAAAGAGGGGGAGGATAAGTGATTTTTAAGTTTTGGAAAAATTGATTAGGGTTTGGGATGAAAATTTTATATTTAAGGCCCTATTTGATTCCTTAAATTTTCCATGAAAAATGGAATTTTCCCACTTTTTTGCTGTTTGATGGCAAAAAATTTCCATGGAAAATCTTTTCCTACCCACGCGCCCATTTTTCCTTGTTTTGTGGGAATTCATAAAATGAATTCTAGGTTTCTGGCCTCATTTTTTTTAACATGAATAAAATGATCCAAAATTCTAAATATTTTCGGGTGAAAAATTATATCAATCAAACACACTTAATTAACAATTTCCTAAAAAACAAATTCTAGTCAATTATTTTCCCTGAAATTTATTTTCTTTTCATCCATTTTCCACCATAGCAATCAAACGAACCCTAATATTTAAATATGAAATGTCTGATTTGTGAATGATGAAACATCTTTCCTGTTTTTAGAATAATGATCTTTAAAAATATGATAGTATAAAAAATTCACATAAAAAAATATTTTTGAAAAAATAAAACCCAAATAGGAACCATATATTTTATAGAATTCATAAAAAATTTTATTAATTTTTAAACAATAAGTTTCATTAATTTTATTGAAATTTACTAATTTTTTTATTTAAAACTTTGTTAAAGAGATCCTTAATTCGTGAAATTCATGTCTAGTCTCTTTAACTCCTCATAAAATTTAAAAAACATTAAATCAAGACTTCTTAAATGTGTTAAAAGGTCACATCATTAAATGTTAATGGCTTTTATAAAATTCTTTGCTCGTTTGGACTCCATTTTAATGAAGTTTTGATAAAAATATATTCTAGAATAATAATTTTTTGAAGAATGTTTGGTTAAAAAAAATTAATTTACATATAATATTATTTTATTGAAAAATGTCTAATTAAAAAGAAGAAAAAAATATATTAAAATTAAAATGGAGTCCAAACAAGGACAAATACGAAATTTCATAAAAAATCTCTCATTTACAAATTTATTAAAAAACCTCTCATGAAAAGTGTCTCAAAATTTGAAAGAAGTCTCTCACGTTAGAAATGTATTTTATATACAAAATTTTAAACAAAAAGTCCAAATACAAAATTACCGCCCTTGTTTGAGTCCCACTATTTAGTATTAATAGATTTTGAAATAATAAATTTTTTGCAAAATGTGTGATTATGTAGAGATTCACATACATAATATTTTACTCTGTGAATATGTAGTTCGAAAAAATGGGTTCTGAGAAAATGGTCTCTCATTTACAACAAATATCTTGAAACTTTTAAAATAACAACAACAACAACAATAATAATATATTTTATTCTGTAATATTTAAAAATATATCTTATAATGAAATATTTCTTTTTTTTTCCAGCAGTTCTCATTTATGTTTAGCCCATGTTTGACAACATGAGATTTTTTTTTTTTAGGAAAATGAATTTTGGAATAGTGTTTTTTTGGAAAATATGTCGTTAAAAAATAGGAAAAGTTTAAATTTACGTGCTATTTTATTGTAATAATGTATTGTTCAAAATGAGTTTGAGAAAAAAAGAATTTTATTTTAGCTTAATTCTACAAACACTAAAGTTACTATATAAAGACCAATATTTTTTCTCTCCCTTTGACCTATTATTTTTATTCTTATTTCCTTTTTTCCCTCCCTTCCTTCTCCTTATTTTCTCCTTTTATCTATGAAAAAGATCAATTAGTAAATAAAAAATCATATCAGATTTCTCTCTCTTTTTCATCGTTCCTGCCAATTCTTTCAAGGAAAAATATCAATTTTGAACTAAAATTTTATATAAATTTTAACTAAACTTTTATATATTGGTTGTTTATTTAATTTAATAACTTTCATCAAGT
Organism: Fraxinus nigra; assembly: GCA_903798295.1. NCBI lineage: Eukaryota > Viridiplantae > Streptophyta > Magnoliopsida > Lamiales > Oleaceae > Fraxinus > Fraxinus nigra. The sequence goes on from CAIGRH010278657.1 coordinate 9,027, forward strand.
TTGACACATTGATATTATTGAACGTTAGAGATTTTTTTAATCAACGAGTAATGAATGTTATATATATTTTTTTGTTTTTTTTATTGAGGTGAATTTTATATTTATTAAATTCTTTTGAAAATATTTTTATTGACACAAGAAATATAATTCTATTATTGTGTTCTAGATCATTTGGTCATTCAAGTAGCGATTCAAAACTTTGTTACATACTAGTGCATAAATAAATAATTCTATAAAACAAGGACGTGTAATAAGTTATATAAATTATATAATTTTTACTTTCTAATAAGAAAGTGTAAAAGTCTAATGAATTGAAAGTCTCTCGAAGTCTATAAACTCATTCACTTAAAAAGTGATGTGATCCAAGATACGATGGCAAGTTCGGGAAATGATCCATTGACCGTTGAAGGTGGATCGATGACTAGGTCGCGAGTGAAGCGAGTCAATGAGGATATGTGATTACTTGCTCAAGTTACGATAAACGAAACATTGATCATAACAAGTAAAGAAATAAGTCAAATGTTGGACATGAAAGTTGAAACAAAGTGGAGCAACTTGATTTAAGCGATGGACGGGGAATCTGGAAGAGACAACTATGCAGCTGCATAATTGTCTGCATGCCCCTTTACCGAAACCCCAGTGGAGGATTTCAATTGATCTATGCAACCGCGTAAATTTACATTATGCGGCCCCATAGTTGATTCCCGACGGCGAATTTTCTAAATTTCACGTAATCTTCTATTTAAGTTAAAACTCTATTTTGTGATATCTTTTGCTATTTTTTTGCTTAGTTCTGTTTCTAGCTAGATTTTATGGGTTCCATATAAATATGACTCATTATATTCATTGTAAAAACACAATTTATTAAGAGATTAATTGAAAGACATATTGTTTTCTTCTTGTACATCGAGCTAATTGTGAACCTATCAATAATATTTCGTGTGGAGTTCAAACAAAATCTAGTTATTCTTGAGTCTTGTAATCACTAGATTAACATATTGTCGACGTTTGGGTTGGTTTAATGATTCACTATTTTTGAATCAAGCTTAAAACATTGATTTCTTGATTTTCTTGGTTGAATCAATTTTGTGTGGGTTTCATAGCTACCGTTGCTACATGGGTTCGCATCGAAAAGTCTCTTGAAGTCTACAAAATTCAATAAAAGTTCATTAATTTTTACAAAACTCATTCACTTAAAAAGTCATAAAAGTCCAAATTGAATAAAATGGTTATGTGACTAGAGATGTAAAATTTCTCTCCTCGTATTGTCCCGTCTCAATTAGGGCGAAGATGAAAAGCATAGTCATCATCTAGAATTTTTCGAACCCATTCCGAATCTTTATATTTTCCAATTTAAATTATATTTAAAAATAATAATTAAAGAGGCTTGAATGAAAATATTTTAATTCAGCCCTGCCCCTTAAAAAATGCACCGCCCATCCGTACTGCCATTCTACACGACACGCACTTGATGTCCAATTGAGAGGTTCTGAGCTCCATTTTGAGAGAAAAAAATATATTTTTGAATAAAATTAAGAAAAAAAATCAATTTACCTGTAATATTATTTTAGTAGAGAATGTGTGATTGAAAATAAGTTTTGAAAAAATGGATTTTCAAAAAAATGGGGCTCAAACAACTTATAATATTTTTCAAATATACTCCATTTGATTTTTGAAATAAAAGAAATATTTATTGAACACATCTATCCTTTGAGTCGGTCATCACATCCACATTGCATGGATATTTAACATTTAAGCAGACATTAATGCAAGATGGGAATGCCTCGTACATAGGCTTAAAAGGTTGAGGACATGATTATCACAAATTGAAAGTTGGAGACATGACCGCTCGATTAATAAAAGGTGCCTAGAGGATTATACTCAATTTTTAAGTTGTTAAACAATTCAGACATTTTTAAGAGACTCTTTATTTATAAAGGACATTTTATGCATATTAGAGAGTATCTTTAAATTTAGTGCGTCATTTTCACACTCCAACAATGATTTTGACTTTTCATTTTCATTACCTCAAGGAATATTTATTGATATATTCTCATATTTTATTTAATATAATTTCTTACACGTCAATGATCAATTAATTTAAGTGTGGTTTGAATAATTTAATAAGTAGAGTATTAAAATATATGACTTATTAAATGTAATTATTGCATGATAAGTGTATTTTATACACTTATTCGGAGTCCTAAAATATCGATATTCGATAGTTTCTTTGACAAAATATATCTTGAATTGTTGTATTTTTATGTTATATATGTAAAACTCAATGGTTGAACGAAAAATTGAAAGAAAGAAGCGAAAAATGGTGAAAATATGCAAAATTCAAAGTTTGAGGACCAAATTGCAAATATTTCATAGTTGATTCGGACTAAAAGATGATACTTGAAAGATTTTTATAAGACAATTGGATGGAAATAAAACTCAAAAAGGAATGGAATATAATCAAAATATTATCAAAATCAATTTTCAATCGTACAAGTTATATTTTAGATTTTTAGTCAAACATTGAGATCCATTTTTGGCATAGTAAAAGTTTGAATTGGGAAAGTTATATTTCTATCAAACTTTTAGCCCTTTGAGTTATCTTTCCAACGTACTTTGAATCGTTTCAATTGGATAGTGAGAGAGAACGTTATAACCAAAATACTAACTGTTGTGTAGAGACAAAAAAAATTCACGCGCGAAGACAACTTTCTATCTTCGATTGGAACTCTTTTGGAAGTCAATTTGGAAGTGATTTTCAACCAATCTTCGACTCCTACAAATACTTAACCAGCAGAATACATATTGGGGGACTTATCATATACATATTATAGACTCTCTAAATTTGGAGAGTCGGACTCACTCTTTATTTTAAAAAGTTAAAATCTCAAGTCTCTTGGAGCTTCTTTTTAAGCATTAAAATTTAGAGCATTTTCAAGATACCCTTTATTTATAAAGAGCATTTTCTGTATTATAGAAAGCATCTTTAAATTTAGAAAATCAAAATTTTTATACATTCCAACAAGCTCTCTATTTTAGCTCTTCGTTTGGCTTTTCTCGAAAAATATTTATTGATTTCTTTTCATATTTTATTTATCATAATTTCTTATATATTAATTGACCAATCAATTTAAATGTGGGGTTCATTTTTAAAAGTCAACTCTCTAAAATAAAGAACATTTTGAATTTAGAGAGTCTTTTGAAAATGCTCTAACTCTTTAAAATAAAAAAAAAAGTATTTTATATTTAAAGAGTCTCTTAAAAATGATCTTAGAAAGACGTTTTACCTAATTCAGTTAATTAGTCAACTTAAAAATATTAAGTTTAGGAGATTATACATATTAAATTTCGTTTAAATTAATTGTAAGTATTCAATAATTAATTTATTAAGTCCAATTGGGTGAAAAGGAGAAATTTGATAAACTTGAACTCCTCAATTAAAAATAGACAATGGAATGGAAGCTAAACTTAGTACGGAAGTAAGATTACTAAAGAGGAAATCTTAGCCATGAAGGTCATGCCTTCATGGAATTATGCAATAAAATATTGGGTTAATCCATTTGTACATAATGGATTAACCTCTCTCACGTAATGCGCGGGACCCGCATGTATTTAAAAATTTCGAGAATGTGGTCTCCATCTTCATTGTGAGTAGTATGTAAAAAATTCGATAAAAAAAATTCGATGCATGTATCCTGATCCTAAAATATATTCTATCCTATAAACATCTCTGTATCTTATTATTATTTCTCTTTTTGAGAGAGGGAAAAATAAATAAATAAATTTGCCAAAGATATATAGGAAGGGTGTACAAAATGATCATTGTAACATATCAATTATGAAATTTATTGTTTTAAAAGAATCTGGAATTTAAATAATATTATAAATATTTTTAAGCAAGAAACGGAAAATCAATTCTCCCATTATAGTCATGTAAACTATTTGTAGTTTCGAAAGAGAAAAAAAAGTAAAAGAATTTAATTTTTATTTCCAAATTTTATAAATTGAAAGCTTAGTAGCTAAGGTATTACTTTGTTTTTATTATGTTTTTCCATTAAAGAAAAAAAAAGTATTCAGAGGAAAAAATAATAAAGAGTCCTTATCAATTATCATGTGGGGAAGAAAAGAAAGATCCGAGTAAGAAAGAAGATAAAGAAAGAGCATTAATTACTGAATTCTTGCATATTTCCACGTCAAGCACATGTAGACAATACATAATCATGGGGGGCTGTCTTTTCATATCATTAGTTAATGTAGGGACAGAGTTAGGAATGAATAAATATAGGGACAGAGTCAGGAATGAATGGTACGGGAGACAAAATTTTTTAAAATTTAATGTACGAATAAAATTTATATATTACTAAAAAAATTGTAATATAACGTTATCTAGGGCGTGTTCGGTAGGGATTAAAATCAGATTAAAATTGAAAAACTAGCATTTATTGTTGACTTTTATTAAACGAGTGTGACCCAATAACGGTCATATTTTCAATTTTAATTGGATTTTAAACTGTAGCGAACAAGCCCCTATTACAATTGTACCCAACGATAATTTATATCATATAGATTGATAAAATCCAATAACTTCTTGAAATCCAATAATTTTCACCAAACTTACATGCTTAATCTAGGGGTGTAAGTGGTTCGATTTTTGCGGTTTTTGACAAATTTTCAAACCAAACCGGTTTGAAAAAAACTCAAACCTAAACCTAACGGTTTGGTCCGATTTTAAACCGCCGATTTCACCGTATATTTTTTTGTCTGTCTACTTTTATGACATTAATTCATTGAATTAAATATATATTTAT
>CAIGRH010278672.1:0-19842 GCA_903798295.1 Fraxinus nigra
TAAATATAACTCATTTCAAAATTAAGAAACAAGGTTTAAAACTTAAAAAATCAGATATAAATTAAATTTTATTTACGAAATTATTTATTAAAAATATATTTTATTAAACAAGTTTATATGATTTGGTCACAAATCATAAATTTTATAGATTATAATTTATTTTTCGATTACAAATTTATCAAATTAAGAGGTCACGTATTATTCTTTGGCCACAAACAAAAAAAATTATAGATTACATAATATCAAATTAATGGGTCACAAATTATCAAATTATTGATAACATATTTATTGGTCGCACATTAATCGATTTATTGATCACAATCAAATAAATAATTTGTGACCAACATCTCACCACTACTTCTCACGGCATTGTCGCCAACACCACGGCCTCCAGAACCACCACCACCACCACCACCACCTCCTCACGACAACCGACATCAACACTACCATCTCAAACAAACCAACTACACCATTGTAACCACCACAACCACCATCTATAGATTCTATACCATCTCCACCACCGTCAAACACCATCGCCTACACCATGATCTACACCATCTCCACCACCACCGAATGCCATTGCTTACACTACCATGACCACCCAAATAAATGTTCACAAACGCTCTCCCCTAACGCATACAACCTTATCCACCATCGAACACTACACCCCGCCTCCACTACCCACTGCACTGCACAACCTCAACGCACCACTGCACCCGCATTACACCACAATCTAACTGCACACAAATTTGTCGGCCACCAAAACCAGAAAAAAAAAATAGATCTACGATGGAGCAAGAATGAGGAACGCGCAGCAACAGTAGATCGCACATCGGTGTCGTCGACGACGCTCTCCGACAATGGCTTCCAGAGATGACTTCCGTTGGGATAAAAAGATAAGAGAGATAATATAGATGATGAAAATGATTAGGGTTTCGTGTGGGTGGTTGGGTATGAGTTAGCGGCGATGAATTAAGGCCCGTTCGGTAGGGATTAAAATCAGATTAAATTGAAAAATTAGTCATTATTATTGACTTTTATTAGACGAGTGAGACCCAATAACGACCATATTTTCAATTTTAATTGAATTTTAATCCCTACCGAATGGACTTTAAATATTTTATAATATAATTATTAATATTTAAAATGTCAATTATCATTTATTTTTGAAGGGAAAAAAACTAGTAAAACTTGTTTGGTACACATTTTTTCAAAATACATTATTTTTAAACTTATTTTTCACCACACATTCTTTAATAAAATAATATTTTTCATCACATCAATAATTTTTCTTATTTTTTAACCATACATTTTCTATCATATTACTATTTAGGGTGTGTTTGAACCACATTATTTTGAAATAATGTATTCTGTAATAATAGATTGATGAAGAATGTATGGTTGAAAAAGAAAGAAAAGTTATTGATGTGACGAAAAATATTATTTTATTGAAAAATGTGTGGTTAAAAAGGAGTAGAATAATAAGAATTAAAATTTTAATGTGTACCAAACAGTGACTTAAAATACATTATTTCCTTAATAATATCCATCAAGGATATTTGAGTCACATTATTTTGGAAGAATATATTCTGGAATAGTAAATTGATGGAGAATGTGTGATTGCAAAAAAAATTTCATTGATGTGATAGAAAATATTATTTTATTAAAGAATGTGTGATTGAAAATGAGCAGAAGAATGAAAATGAAAATTTTAATTTGTACCAAACAGGGCTTAGTCCTCGTTTAATCTACATTATTATCTTATTAAAATAAAAATATGACCGTTATCCATCACATCAATCTATCAATTTTGAATTTCTATCTCTTGTGTGAGGTCCAATAACGGCTATATTTTTCATTCTCATTCTACATTAATGAGAATCAAACGGAGCCTAAGTAAACTCATCTTCTTACCCCTTAACATACCTTGAGTTTTCTGTTTGTGATTTTGGGTTGGAGATGACAGAGAGAAACACTTTATTTAATTATTTATCAATTACATAAACATTACATCATTAATTATTTAATTAACCAAAAAAATTACATCTTTATTAATAACAAATTAATTNTCTACATTATTATCTTATTAAAATAAAAATATGACCGTTATCCATCACATCAATATTTAAATTTAAATTTTCTATTTGTTGTGTGGACCCAAATAATGACTATATTTTTTATTCTCGTTTTACAATCATTTGACTCGGGGCCTTAATCTTAATTTTGAGTTTGGAAGTTTAAAACTCTCCTGTGCTGTTATTTTCACATCCAAAAATCGAACTTTGGCCCATTTTCTCGCACACACTGGCAGGCGGACTACTCTGAGCCAACTGCAAACCAACTCTCCCTCGTCTTCTCCGCCCACTCCTCCGCAACCCCCAATTCTTCTGCATCATATACACTCATTTCCTGATTTCCACATAATACTTCTCGATACAGACGCTAAAATTCCACATAACAATTGCTCCGTTATCGCAACAATGGCGTCCCTTTTACAATCAAGAACCCCGTCGCTCTCATTCTCTTCTTCCCTCTGTTCTACTCCTATCATGCGCCCTTCTGCATTTTTCTTGAAACCCCGTTCTGGGTCACGAATTCCAGTCGTGAGGGCAAAGATTCGCGAGATCTTTATGCCCGCGTTGAGTTCGACAATGACGGAAGGAAAAATCGTCAGTTGGATTAAATCGGAAGGCGATGTTCTGTCAAAGGGTGAATCTGTTGTTGTCGTGGAATCTGATAAAGCTGATATGGATGTTGAAACGTTCTATGATGGAATATTGGCGGCCATTGTTATTAACGAAGGAGAGACGGCTCCTGTTGGTGCGGCGATCGGAATTTTAGCAGAAACAGAGGATGAAATAGCTGAAGCGAAGGCTAAAGCCACATCTCAATTTTCCTCGGCCTCCGCTCCATCAGCGCCAAAGGTTGAGGAATCCCCGCCTGCCCCTAAAGTGGATGCTCCGTCTCCGGCAGTTGCTGCAGCTCCGGCTCCTTATAAACCGGGAAAGGTTGTGGCGACTCCATATGCCAAGAAATTGGCTAAGCAGCACAAGGTGGATATCGGTAAATTAGTGGGCACGGGCCCGTTTGGGAGAATTACACCTGAGGATGTGGAGAAGGCAGCTGGAATTACGCTTGCCCCCAAGAGCAATGTGGCTGCCCCAGCAGCTCCAGTGGCGTCTTCTGCTCCAGCTTCAGTTCCATCAAAAGCTCCATCGAGCTTTCCAGAGATTCCTGGGTCGACCGTGGTGCCATTTACTACTATGCAAGCTGCAGTATCCAAGAATATGGTGGAGAGTTTGTCAGTTCCGACTTTCCGGGTGGGGTATCCAATCGCCACTGATGCCCTCGATGCTCTCTACGAGAAGGTATATTTATTTAAAAGTGTTATAATCCAGTTGCAAATCACATTTTCACCATTATAATAAGCTGGGTATATGCATGTGCCTTGAATTCATGACTTAAAATGTTGGATGCATCCAGTTTTCGTAACAAGTTTTCTGAGAATTTAGAATTAACTCTAGTAAAGGCATGATGTGCTATCTTGAATAACTATATTACATCCGTATATGGAATTCATTTTTATTGATTATCACGTTCTCTAACCATAGATGGGAATTTTTGCTCCGCCTTGATCTCTTATGTGAGCTATATAAGCAATAAATGATAAGAAGAGTTAATATAAGCCATTAGTCTTCAATATCCTAATATGGTTATAAATTGGAATGAACACCGTAATTATTTTCCAAGTTCACAAAATGGTGAGAAGAATTATAGCCTTCAATTATAGAATATGAGAAATGATTCAACATTAGTTTATTTAATGCATATTGAGCTACATTTGACAGCTTTTTAAATTACAAAAACCTAAATTGCTGTGCTTCAAGATATGGTGTTTGTGCTATTTGAGATTGATGCGATTGATACAGCTGGTATTAGAGGACATTCAATAATGTTAGGTTTGGGATTTTGAAATAAATTGGTATTTGTTTTATTAATGATAGGTGAAGCCAAAAGGTGTGACCATGACTGCATTGTTAGCAAAAGCTGCAGCAGTGGCACTGGCTCAGCATCCAGTGGTGAATGCAACCTGTAAAGATGGGAAGAGCTTTACATATAATAGCAGTATAAATATTGCAGTGGCTGTGGCAATTAATGGAGGGTTGATCACCCCGGTTCTTCAGGATGCTGATAAGGTATGGACTAAATTCATCTTAGTGCCTTGTTTAGTTTTTGGGTTTAGGAATGTTGGAATTTCTTTACGAGGATGATGACTTGTTTGTGCTTGCCATAGTTGGATCTTTATCTGCTGTCTCAAAAATGGAAGGAGCTGGTGGAGAAGGCCCGGGCCAAACAACTTCAACCTAATGAGTATAATTCAGGTATTTAAGTAGTGATAATTATTTGGTGTTCAAGGATACCTAACATGAATATTGAGATTCATGGTAGGCACGAATACTGAGTTTATGGTCATTTCGCATGTAGGAACTTTCACATTGTCCAATTTGGGCATGTTTGGAGTGGATAGGTTTGATGCAATTCTCCCTCCAGGCCAGGTGAGAGATGCAATACAACCTATTTGGTTTACACACATTGATGTAGTATTTTTTTATGAAATGATAGCTGTATTATGAAAATATTTATGATAATGATTAGGGAGCTATTATGGCTGTTGGAGCATCGAAGCCTACTGTTCTAGCTGATAAAGATGGGTTCTTTAGCGTCAAATATAGGATGCTGGTGAGTTTATGCTATAGATAATATGATTCTTATTTTGCACAGTTTCTCTACAAAATTTACATGTATGGATAAAAAACTTAAGTGGTCCCCTAACTTTCCTTAGGCTTTAAATCGGAATTCTCTAGTCCCTGAACTTTAAGTTGTGAACCCCATTAGTACCAAAAAAGAATTCAGTCCAAAATTACTAACGGATGACCTAAGATGACCTGGCAAACCATTTGAGGTTACTTTGACACCTAATATAATAACAAGGATAAACTCACGCCATTTTTCTAAAGTGTTTTCACGCTTCAAGTTCAATAAAAGCGTTTTCCCTTCAAAAGAAGGTGCTGTTTTATCCTTGTGGGTGTATTAGGTGTCAAAGTAACATCAGATAGGATGCCATGTCATCATTTCATTGTCCACGTATGACATCCGTTAGTAATTATGCACATAACTATTTTTGGGGACTGACAGGGTTCACGATTTAAAGTTAAGGGACTAATGAGGTTTGATTTAAAGTAGTGTAAAGTTAGGGTACCATTCAGGGTTTTAACACTTAACTGTATCAACGAAATATATTGTGATGGATAAATTGTGGAATAGAAATTCCTTGGTTGGTTTTTCCCACATGATAAAATTTTTGCTTAGCACTAGTCTTTTTTTTGGAGCAAGCTGCTTTCTTCTGAACCATTTTTCAATAATTTTCTAGTAGTGATTGGTCTTCATGGAATAAGTAAAACTACAAAATGTTAGTGCTGAAACCTTATAGTTTGCTTTCCGAATGCACGTTACTCTACATTCAAACTTAGCACGTGTTTCTTAGAATTGTTGTTAGAACACGTTAGCCTTTTGGATTCTGGTGCAATAACCAAAGAAATCATTTTTAGTCTGCTTATACTACATCCCTTGTAGTAGATAACTACTTCAGGCAAGTCGCTACACAGTGAAACAGATAGTCACATATGCATAGGAATTAGTTTGAGTTAAAATTGGTGTAAGTCGAGTCATAAGGTCTCTTTATGCTCCAATACTGATATTGGCTCTGGATGATCCATGGGATTACAAATTCGATTTTGAAGTCTATATAACTGGAGTCTTGGAGGGGGTGCTCTTAGAGTAATCTGGAAAGGATAACATTACTAGTAGCTAAGTATCTAGGATAATGATTTCATTAGATGATTGACAGCAAAGTGTTCATAATTTGTGAAGACTGTAAGACATGAAATTTATGGAATTGTATGTTTTCTTATGTGATGGAACACAAATGAAAAAAATTATGGGCATTACACTGCTTATATTATTCTGCCACTTCATCTAATGTCATCACTGCTGACGAGGGTATGACAACAGATTTCTTATTAGCAAACTTCAGGTGCCTCATGCTACTTCCTATTATCAAACATGAACCACTAAAAGCAGGCTGAAATGGGTACCAAGTGAATTGTGGTCGTGATGAATTAAGGCAAGGAAGATCTACATAGTACCTATGTGGTTAATGACAGAAATGCCTGAACTGATTAATTATTCTCATCATTGCTTCCATATTTCTTTTAAAAAAATACTCCCTCTGTCCTGTCTCATAAAGATAGGCATGTTTCAATTTTCACAAAGATTAAGAAAATGAAATTAATATAGTTGGAAATACAAATTTTACTTATATTTTTATTAATACAACCTTACATTAATGGTGTATTTGAGCCACATTATTTTTGAAAATTGTATTTTGAAATAGTAGATTGATGGATAATGTGTGGTTGAAAAAGAAGGAAAAATTATTGATGTGATGAAAAATATTATTTTATTGAAGAATATGTGGTTGAAAATAAGAATGCGAATGAAAATTTTAATGTATACCAAATAGGGGCTAAATACTGTTTTAAATATGAGTAGTTCATATTTGTTGATAAAAAGACATATTAAATATGATCATATTAATTAATTAAGAAATCTAATTATACTCTCAACAAGTGGCCTATAATTTGGGACAAACAAGAAAGGAAAGCAAATCAATCTTTATGCGACGGAGGGAGTAACTAGTTCTTGCATTTCCTTTTTTGCAAGGGAGCTTAAAATTAGTGGAAGTAGCAGATAGAAATATTCGTTCTTGCATTCCTTGGATATCTGTTCTTCTCTAGACACACCTGTCCACATTTCATTTCAATAAATTATCATTATCTGATAGGATTCAAATTTCAAACGGTAAAAGGCAGAATTCCGTGAGAATAAAGGAAATAACAATGTATTGATGTAATTGAAAGGCTACAGCAAGAAGGAAAATAAAAAATAGCCTTTCGAGAGGACTATTACTCTCCTATTCCACCTACTACTCACTAAACTATTGCCTGCCTATCCATCTCTTACTACTCCTATTTATAGACTTCCCTTGATTGGTTTTGGTTAGCCACTATTCCCCTCAACAAATGCAGTTTTCCCTTTCCCCCCACTTGCAAGGCATTCTTCTTTTCCCTTCTAGAATAAGTGAGGTGGATTGGAGGCCTATCATTACCCTCAGGTTCCAAATACACTTTGTCCTCAAGGTGGAATTTGGGGAATTGTTGCACAATAGAATCAACTGATTCCCAGGAAGACTCGATTGTAGGGCGATCTTTCCATTTTATCAATACTTCACCTCCTCAACGTTCTCTCAAGACTTGATAGAGTTCCACATTCCATTTTAAATTTGCATCGCGATGGGGGTGGAAATAGTTGGCTTCCTAGTTCAACCCTCGCTGCTCCTCCTTCCTGTTATACTGTTTTTACTGTAGTTTTAAGGGAAACTCCTATCTTGTGAAGCCCCTGTGTATCATTTCATTGTAAACCATGTTTCTCCCATTCTAAATCGCATGGTTAATCGCTTCCAGTTCACCTCCATATCCCCTGAACTACCTAGCCACTGCATTCATTGCACTATATCGGTACAACCCAACTCCAACAGCAAGAAATGCCCCCGATTGTCAAACCCTGCAACTCAACTACTATCCGATTGCGGATTTCCCTTCCCTTAACAGACTTGCTAGTCCCTATTACTATGCTGTTATTGGTAGTAGCCATGGTTTGGAGTCCTAATTTTTGCATCAACTCCAGCGAAATAAAGTTGTGGATCACCCCACAATCGATTAACGCCATCACTTCGTGCGACCCCATTGCACCTTTCAATTTCATCGTGCGCGGTGTAGAAAGCCCAACCAAGGTGTTAAGGGACAGCTCCACCATGTCCTTCACTTTTATGGGTCGCTCCTGTGTTGGCCAAGCCAATAAAGCCTTTTTCCTCTCCTCCACCACCCCCTTCTACCATCAAAGCCCGTAGCTCACGATTTTGACAATGGTGGCCCACCATGTACTTCTCTTCACAATTGAAACACAAACCCTTATCTCTCCTCATCTCCATGTGTGTCAGGCATTTTACTGGAATTTCTTGCTAGTTGAAGGACGATCGCTCCCCTACAGTGATCTTTTTGTTTGGAACATCTTGATTTTCTTTGCGTCAATGGGGGCTAGATTTGGTTTAGTTGATTTTTGGGTTGTGGGCTCCTGGATGCTTTTAATTATGAGATTCCTATCCTTCACCTTCTGGGCTACCTCCATAATTGTGCCCAATCCCTTTTGGCCTAATAACAACACCTCTGCTCTTACTTCTGGCCTTAATCCGTTTACGAAGGTGCTTTTAAGGACTTCGTCAGACACTCCTCTCAACGGCGCTGCTAGCAACTCAAATTCTCGTCGGAATTCTACCACCGTGCCGCTCTGTTTTATGCCAAAAAACTTCTCACAGATTCCCTTCTTGGGTCCACTTGAATCACGGTCATAATTGCTGTCGGAGCTGCTACCATGTCTGCATTGGTGATCTGGCCTCCATCCACTGAAGCCATGACAATGCATCATCATCTAAGCTAATAGCAATTGCTCCCAATTTCTCTCGTTCCGTCAAGCCAATGAACTTGAAGTACCTCTGACCTCGGAACAGCCAGCCATCCCAGGCATTTCAAGGTTTCGCACTCGCCGCCAGTTATCCTCTTCTTTGTTCTGCACAGTGTTCGCTATGGTTCTCCGTAACTGACCTCACCCGCTTCCTCCTACCACTTTCCCCAGTCAACAACACGTTGATCCCCCATGATCTCAAGCTGATTATTCTGCTGTATTGGTCCATCAACAATACTGCCAGACCTTTCTCCTTCCATGCTTTTGGTCAACCCAATTTTCGAGTTAGAAAGTGTTGCCATTGTCTTCCTTCTTTCTTCCGTAGATTGTAACATTTTCGTCATTTTTGGGTTAGTTGATCCACTGATTTCTCCAATCCAGGAAGGTGCTGCAGCTCTGCCTTCAATTCTTCCATTTCCTTTTATATTGTGTCCACCCTGCCATCTGTCTTTTTCTGTGCCACCGCCTGATACCAATTTGATAGAATTCAAACTGTAAAAGGCAGAATTCTGTGAGAATAAAGGAAACAACAATGTATTGATGTAATTGAAAGGTTAGAGCAAGAAGGAAAATAACAGATAGCCTTTCGAGAGGACTATTACTCTCCTGTTCCACCTATACTCATAAACTATTGCATGCCTATCCCTCTCTTACTACTCCTACTTATAGACTTCCCCTAACTAATTTTGGTTAGCCACTACTCCCCTCAACTGAATGCAGTTTTCCCTTTCCCTCCACTTGCAAGGCGTTGTTCTTTCCCCTTCTAGAATAATTGACGTGGATTGGGGGCCTATAATTATCCTAGATGTATATGTTGGCTGCAAATCTAATAAAACCTGAGACAAAGTATTTATCTTCCTGAAAGTCATTGCCAGGGCACCATCTTTTCTTTCTCTCTTCTGTTTTTATCCCTTCAATCTTATTTTTATTTTTGTGTGCGTGTGAAAATTATTGTAACCAGCTGGTTTAGGCGAAGCTGCCCTGCAAATATTCAATACACCATTATTAGCAACTCGGCATTGTGAGAAGTATATTTTTCCTATACTATTTGATGGCATGTTTTAGGAAACTTTTAATAGTTATACTTAATTATAACATTTCTGAGAACAATCGTAATTCATAAGCCCTCGTGATCCTGCTTCATCCAAAGTCCAAACTGACTTTCTGTTACTTGTAAATGCAATTTAAATGGACACGTGATTTGTAATGAATTTGATATGGCATTTTCTATGGTGCGTGGCTCTCTCTCTCTCTCTCTCTCCAGTAATCAAGTCTTATATTGGTTAGGCTATCGACATAGGTTGTTTGCAGCCTTTGCCAGCTGTGTCCATTGGTTCATGTAATAGAAGAATGATGCATGTTTGGTTTGGCTATCAGTTCTTATACACGAGACAAAGCTAATAAATTGAGGACCATTAACTTTTTCGTATTGTCTATTCTTTATATTGCTTATCATGACTGTTAAGTTGTTAGTAAATTTAGTCCATCAATTATAAGCACATTTAACATCTACTTGGATTCCAAGTTACAGAATGCTAATAATGGGAGCAGTGAGCATTTGGTAATTCGATCAGTGGAGCGCAAGCTGCAACTATATAAATGCTACACAATTTTAAATTTGAAGTTTCTCAATGAATTCATCTCATAATTGTTCTTTGGTGAATATTTCTCAGGTGAATGTTACAGCTGATCATCGAATTATTTATGGTGCTGACTTGGCTGCATTCCTTCAAACCTTTTCAAAGATCATTGAGAACCCCGAGAGCTTGACAATGTAGACGAAGATTTAGGTTGTTAAGAGGTTGCAGGGTTTCCCATTAGACAAAAGTCGGCCAAGTTTCAAGCAGCATGAACTTACTGGCGATGTTTTGTTATCATTCATTCTTTTTCTTTTCCAGTGAAAGATTTTTTTTTTCTTTTTTGTAATTTCAAAATGAGTAACGAGTTTATTTTTCTACTTTGACTAATAGAAAACTTAGTACTTACCCTAAAAATAAAATAATAATTAAAAAGAAAAACTTTGGACAGGTCCACAGTTCCACTATTTAACATGTTCATACCTAACGATTTTTCAGTAAGGATAACAAAAACAACATATTAAGATCATTGTACAGAACTCTGTGTTCTAGGAATCTGCAGGAAATCCAATTCATCTACCAAAACATGGTACTATCTACTGAAACATTAGCTATTGGACTACTTTGTGACTATAGATGGAAACAATCATGCAAAAGCATCCATGCCCATCAACATTCACAGTTCTATGACAGCTCAACAAGTGAAGATCATATGCAAAGACCCAAAAAATTATTAATGGCGGGGATGATTCAAGTCGGGACTGATCAAAAAGCTTCATCTGAACAGGCAGAAGTTCGTTCTTGCTTCTGAAAATGACGTCCAAACATAAATTGCACCCAGTTTTTCCATGTGAAGCAGAGCTCACCAGTCCAAACTGATATTTCTTAAAGTGTACAACTTGTCAATGTATTGTATGATCGGAAGTGAGGCATCAATATATCTTTGCATTTCCTTCTCTGCAGACTCTTCTGTAACAAAATGTTGTAACACATCAATTTTGTTTCAAGTTTATAAAGTAGATCTTAAGGGACACTTGAACCCATGCAAGATAATGGATTTTTTCTTTAGATGCTAGCCTATGATAAAATCATCAATAAGTTAATATTAGATTCAATTTACTCTCCGACAAGTGGGGAATTTTGGTATGACAAGAAAATTGGGTAAAGCAGGTACATTTTTGTTATAGCAGCTCACTTGTGCTCAAAGAACAATCATACAAACATAACTATTTTCCAACCATCAAGGAAATTTAAAGGGGTTTGAATCCATTGCTCACTTGGGAAGTAGATCTCCCTTTCAATTTTTTTAGTTCTTGAATGAGCACTTGAACAAATGTCTCTGCAAATTCTATTTCATAACATTTATCATTCATAGAGTTAGATTGCAGTACAATCTACCAAATGGTTCGGACTATTTCTAATTTCTTTGATTTGGCTGTCCTAGTCGAACCTATGACATGGCGTCCCAATTACAGAAGGTAAAACCCTTCATTAGTTACCATAAAAATGAGACTAATTTCCATGACTCAGAAAATGCCAAAATATGCAACATGGAAGCCACACAAGTAAACTCACCGCTTTCATTTAGCCTTAACAGTAGCTGTTCCCTTGTCGGCAGGGCATACATACCAGCAGACACAGCAGTTCTTACTGCCCATGTGTGATAAGGCGCACATGTCTTTGCATAAGCTATTGAAGCAGCTTCTCTTAAACAGCAATCCCTGAAAGTGGCACAGCGAATTAGAAACAATTATTGCAAAGAAAAACAAAAACCAAACTTGTGATGAGCAACTGAAGCTGATATTGCAAGTGGATTCACAGCAGCCTATCACATTCAATTATCGTAAAGTTCTCGCAGATGCTTCTTGGTTCTCATGCCAATAAATTTTGCACATTCAAAATGGTTCCTATAACCTGGTAGATTTTCATAAGTTTGCATTTTCTTTGAGTAAGTTCTCGTTTTTTTCATTCTCTGCATAACAACGTACACATTGAAATTTTGCTTCGAGTCCAGAAAAATTGTCTTTTCTTTTGAAAAACTTCACAATTTTTGTGAGCATATAAGTATCTTGAATCAAAATGGATAGATAGATGTGCATGTGAAGGCAAAAACAAAAAGGTGAAAACGGCAGTGCAACAGGATTGCCCATGACATGGAAGAATGAATACATGCTTCATTTTTCTCAAAAGTTGTTTATCAAATTATTCTATGAAAGTTTCCCCATTCTTTCAATGGCCATTCAATAGATTGCACTTTCTTGTATCAGAATAAATTCGTAGCCAATTAAGTGAACTTCTACAATAAGTCAATGTTAAATGCAATGAGCTGATAATAAGAATCCATACTGGATTAATGCAGCATCAATAAGAAATCACACTAAGAAACAAATATGGACAAAGAGAAGAAATGGAGAAGAGGGCTAGAAACAGAGAAAAGCAGGTTGAGAATTTAAGAAACTAACACCTTGTCTCTCCCAACTCAAATTTTCCATGTACATTATGTTCATGATTGGATAAAACTGCATAACACCATGCCACTGCTTCATTTGCAATGCCTTGTATGAATTTTCAATCAGAAAAAATAAGCAACTATTTTGCTAGCTATAGATGGAATTGGCAAGACATCCAAGGTATTTGTCAGAGCCATTTGCCTATAGCCTTTCCCGTTTATTTTATATAACATAAAATTTATCTAAAGGGTCAATGGGAAGACACGGAAAATGGAGCATACTGCAACAAAAGAAGCAAATCATAGCACATATTATCGAGTTCACTTAGCCAACTGGTGATATACACAAGACACTAGTAGGTCTGAAAGAAAGAAAATTTGATGTCTTTTATCTGATTATCATCCATAGGGGGATCCAGAAGTACCTTATCATTGTTTCAAGAATGCCATCTCCTTTGAAGATTTTTAAAAAGTACAAACACCAATTTCGGTTTTGATTTCAAAACTAATGTAGAAGGTATTTGTCTGAAGTACAAATGACTATTTACACTTCTTATTACTGGTTCTGTAAACTATATGATTAGCAAAAACAATAGGACAGCTAAATGCATCATAAAATATATATTGCTAATAAGACTTCTCATAGAATATTTCAGCAATGCAAATGAATTAAATATTAAAACAAGAAAACATCATTACAAGGGAGCATGACATACCGTGATGACAAAAATTTTTGGAATAAAGCTCTGACAAGATCCAGACCCTGCCTAACTCTGCGCAATTTACGTGAGAGACTTCCTTGTATTCTCACTGTGTCATGTTTTACATCAAAGTCAAGTATATTATTTAATGTCCCATATACTTTTGAAGCATCTGCAAGATCACTTACCTAAAAGCATCAGATTGAGCATTAGAAAATGAAAAAAAAGGAACAAAAAATAAAAGTAGGAGAACGGTGAGAACAAAAATATTTAGGAAGTACCATTATCTACAATTAATAAATGAATATTTATGTATTCCGTACACAATACAAAGAATATTCCATCACGAGAGGGGGAAAATTATAAATGATTAAGGTTGTTTCCCAGTGTTAGCCTTACTGAAACAGGAGGGCTTAATAGATAGGTAGCCTTGAACGTAATTTGCAAGAAGTGGGTACTTCCAGGTTCGAGACTCCCTGACTAAAAGTTGAATGAGAAGAACAGCACACAAGGGCAAATCACTAAAATTTCTTTGTATAACATGACTCTAGGAATAAATATTCTAGAGGGCGAGTCACAAATTAAATAAATATGTATTTCCGTTCATCATCTTCACAAAGGTTGCTGCCACGAACAGTCCTCTGTAACTGGTGAACCAAAATTAGGTGGTAATATCTATGATCTAAAGTAAATATAATCTTATACATGGAACGTTTACTTGCTGATAAGGTTTCTTCTCTCTATAACTTCATAAATAAACTAGATGCACAACTAAACTTTCTTCGAAGTTTGACATGTGCTGTGTGGGAGGAAATCAGAGTCAACTATCAGAACCAATGTTAGGTCTGATTCCATGTTCCATTCAGATTACAGATATGAGAGTTCTAAATCAGAGAATTTAATCCATCACTTGAAATTCATTAATTTCAAGTTTAAATGATTTTCTTGAAAGTGACCCCATTTCCAGACTGGGAAAAGCCCACATTCTAATTTTCTAACATTGTTTAGTTTGACATACAGAAAAATGGAATCAACTCAATTCATGAACATTAAGCAGAAGAAGTTATACCATGAACTGATGATTTATTATTCCATTCTATTTGAGTTGTCAAGTTCAAATACAAATTTCAGTTCAATTTGCAAGCAATAAGCAGCTACTACTATCAAGTTTTAAAAAGGAAAATGACCCTGAGACCCCTTCTAATTTGTTAAATATGATGTAAGGATGTAAGGGTTCAATCTTCTACCATCATTGCACCTCCATTCTCTCGTCTCCATACATTTTTCATTTTATGCGTTCTTATTGAGAAAAGGCTTATTTTCAGTAACATAGGTATTTGTCAAATTTTTAAGGTTCACATCGCCTACCTGAATTCTAGCATTGACATTGGATGCGCTATATTTCTGGTTTTCAGGCACAGTTCTCTGTGTGCTTTACAGCTTCCTTCCAAATAATCTTTATTCTCATATTCCTCATCTAGCTTAACCTTCTACATCGAGGAAATCATTAAAGCTGCTTTAAGTACATGTACAGAGTTATCATAGATGGAGTTCAATAGGATATTCTTGTATCTCACTCCATTTTGCATTTAATATATATTTATTGACTCACCATGGTCGTCCAATTTACATGAATGTACAGCTTCATATCCAGCTATAGCAGCATATAAACACCATACATCACTCAAAGATTATTAAAATTTGCAATGGGAATTTGACAAAGCGTTAAGAAATTTTGATCTCCTACACAACGTTGTCATAAAGTTTTCGCTCGAGGCATTCAAATCGTTGACCAAGAAATAACAGAGAATCTACTTGCACCATTTTCTACATAATAATTATATCCTCTTGGGAGCTGATCCATTGTAAAAGAATCACATCAACCTTTTCATCATAACACACTACAATAAACACTTGGAGCCCTAAACCAGATTTAGTCAAATCTATCTACGAAATTTAACAATAAAAAGACAATACTGTTTAAAAATTGACTAGTCAAACTACATTACAGAGCTTAGAAGATGAACCCCATACAGTACATCATTGTTATGTTTCATTTATACTGCATCATTCATCTGAAACATCCATTGCATTTACAGTTATTCAGTCCTTGTTCTAATCCCTCTCCTCCACTTCATTACTTTTGCCATAGCAATATCAGTTTTGGGCATATCAGTTTATGATTTAAACACAACAAAAACCATGCTTACATAATCTTCGGTTACTTAACACATCAAGAACACGGAGTGTTTATGTTGTCTATTATAATTACTCTACCCTGAGTCAAGGCTAATTTGTCGACTTGTAACCACTTGGGTACCTTCGTTACAAGTTGACATTTAGGGCGAGTTCTCAATTTCTGATAGTAACACATAACACAATATATGCATATGAAGGATTTGTACCCAGGTTCAATCTATGTGTACAGCTCATCACTGTTGGGAAAGAAATTGTTATTGAAACACCACTAACCTTGGAAACATACTCCAATTCAGCAAATTTGAAAGCTATCCCTAAAGAAGTAAAAAGAACCGAAACAAGGGAACAGGCATCACAAAATGG
Source organism: Fraxinus nigra (assembly GCA_903798295.1). Lineage (NCBI taxonomy): Eukaryota > Viridiplantae > Streptophyta > Magnoliopsida > Lamiales > Oleaceae > Fraxinus > Fraxinus nigra. The sequence goes on from CAIGRH010278672.1 coordinate 15,930, forward strand.
CTTCAAACGAAGATCAAAATTGCAACCCTTGGATTTCACCACTGCTGAAAGCTCCTCAAATGCATCCGCCACAGCGGATAAAGGCGTTGATTCGCCGCTAGCATCCTCAAACGAATCCTCCTCATCCATTGAAACTCTTGTTCTCGTAACAAGTTTTGGGCTACTTCAAAAATCAACAACACAATCCCATAAAAACAAATTGACAAAATTCCTAGAAAACTTTTGAATTCGGCGGAGAGAGAGAGAATTTAATTGAATGTAGGGTAAATAAAAAGAACTTACTTTTCTCCATACGTTCTTTCGCTTCTGAAAAAGGACCGGAATCGAGGGGCCATGGTTTCTTGGCTTCGCTAAGATTATGGTATGCCTTTTAAAGCAAACGAATTTTGATATTAAGCACAAAATGCAAGCAGATTTATGAATCGGTGTCGGAATTTGGCGCCATTTGGTCCTAAGATCCGAAGGCCGTTAAACTTGCATTTTTATTCGGTTCTTTTGTTTTCTTTATTTATTTATTTTTTATCCCCACTTTATGTTAACTTCTCTTGACCATTTTATTTTATGGGAAATAAATATTATATTGAACTTTTAATATAACTTTTTTTCTTTTTAAAACCCCGTTTTAAAATGTCAATAAGAGTCTGTTTGGTACAATTGTTATTAGTATAACTTTTATCGATAGAGCTTTTAATTAAAGTTTTTGACCATTTGATTATCAAAATAAAGAGTGTTGTTAACATTAAAATTAACTATTTGGTAAAGTAACTAAAGAACCTTTGATTTTTAATTAATGAGTAAATATTAATTATTTATTACAAATCTCATTATTGTTTTATATAAATAATTTTTATTGCATTTAAAATTACTAAAATAAATATTTTAGTTAAATTATCATCTCGCACTTATTTTAGTATAAATCAAGTTATTTAAAACTAGCCCAGGTTTGATTTTGATTCTTTGAGAACTACTTCTTTCCTACACCCATTTTCAACCGGGCTCCAAAAAATTAATTTTTCACGTTTTCTAATAATTTTTCCTACTTTTCAACACATTTTCACAAAGAAAAAAATATGTTTTAAAGAATCACTTCTAAAAATATTTTATCAAACAATCAGTTTGTTTAAATTACATATAATAGTTAAAGTTTGAAATTCCATCTTTATTCTCGTAAAAAAAATATAGTTTTACTATATACTCGGTTAAAATAAACAACTAAGTTGTGCATTAAATGCATTCGAATATTACTCGGTTCAATAGTTTTAACTTCAAGGAATAAAATTACAATCTTGGCTCAATGACAGAGGGAATGCGCGTTGATACATGATTGGATAGTTTGAAAAAAAAATCACTCAATCCCGCCCTACCACCCCCACCCTGTCAACTCCCCCTTGTCACTTGCCTTGTTCGAGGAGCATTATTGAATAAATTATTATCATACTATGATAAACATGACCATTTAATCACGTAAAAATTGACTTTTTAAAGATAACAAAGTAGAGCTTTCACTTAATTCTTTCTTCTTTTTTCTCTCTTTTGATGTATCTTTAAAGATAAGAATATATGCACTCTCTTTTGATATATCTTTGAAGATAAGAATATATGCGTTGTAGCCGATTCTAATATGCAAGCTAGGGAATGAAATCGAAGTTCTAACTTTCCACAACTTTATATGATGTTTGGTAAAGTGATCTCCTTTCTGTAAAGACATTGGAACTTTGAGTGCGGTTTTAAGTCTCAAGGCAATTTCTTAGGAAATCAACTTGACATAGTTAAGATCGACTTTAAAGTTCAACTCAGATGTTTAACAGATCGATCTGAAATATGTTTTACTTGAGCCAAAAAATTTCAAATGTAAATGGTGGCAATGGAGGTCATATGGTATCCCGCATCGAGTGTGGTCCTTTCCTTATACGACAAGACAATATCATCAATAGTTAGTCGGGTGACCTTTATCAATAAAGGATGCATTAATGATGTGATCATATACAGATATTGACTAATATTTTACCCATAAACCTCATGCTTCAGTTGCTTGGCTTGATTGTCTAAGAATGAAGAGAGGGCTGGATGTGGAACTTTCAAAGCCAACTTTAACCACTGCAAATTTGGCAGGTGGGAATGATTGTGTAAAATGGATAGACTCGCATCACAAGTGTCTTACAAGAATATTGTGAAAGAGAGAGAAAGAAAAGGAACGAATCCAATGAAGGAATACGTAAAGCTGTCGAGATATTTTCTCCATATTCTCATATTTACTTTATATAGAATAAAATATTATGTTTACATAAAGCATTGTTGTCTAAATTGTAATACAAGTTTCCCAAGTCATTATTCTATAAAGTGAAAATTACACCCAACCATGGATTTTAACTTTCAATTTCAAATACCAAGTTTAATACTTATTTATTAAAAGTCAGGTGATATTTTTTTTTTAATTTTAATTATGATATTATTATATTAAATGAATATATTTTTTCATTTTGTTTCTGCAGTAGCGAATTTGAGTTCGCTGCACCCTGCTACCATGCCACTAGCGTTGCTCACCACTGCTACTGTAGTGCGCAGTGCTCCCCATCGTCGAAACAGTGACGAATTTAGGGGTTTTGGGTGATTTCTTCTCCTCTTATCCGTTTGACGGGGTGATTTTGGTTGGTGGTGATTTGCAAATGGTGGTGGTAGTTTTACAAGTGCAAATGGTAGTGGTTGGTGGTGAGGTGAGGTGAGGTGGCGTGACATGGAGTTGTTGACGGTAGTGCGGCGTTCGGGTGACGATGGTGAGTTGGCGCATCATTGGGTGGGGTAGCGTGGGGTGAAGGTGTTTTTGATCAATTATTCAGGAGACTGTGACCGATAAAATAGTTAACTTGTGACCAATAAATAATACGTGAACTAAAAAAAAGTGATATTGTGACTATATTTATAATTGTGAGTTGTAATTTGTTAAAGTTGTGATCAATTAATTTGATAATTTGTAATCTACATTTAATTAATAAAATATTTTTAATTAATTTTTGAATAAATAAAATTTAAAGAATACTTGATTTTTGAAATAATAAAACTATTTTTTCTAATTTTGCGACCACTATAATGTTCCCTTCTATAAATGTAATGCTTGGGCTATTTTTATGGGCTCGATGAAACATACACTTCTCGTACATTTTGCAAATTTTTCTTTTTATGTTATTCCCTCAATACAAAAGCACCATGAATTGAGTTATGACTCAACAATAGGAAATGGCAATGCAGTGGGAATAGGGATGACAAAAAAGTTCGTCGGCTCGGGCTCGACTCGGAAAAAGCGTTATTTTTATGGGCTCGATGAAACATACACTTCTCCTCTGTACATTTTGCAAATTTTTCTTATTATGTTATTCCCTCAATACACGAAGTACCATGAATTGAGTTATGACTCAACAATAGGAAATGGCAATGCAGTGGGAATAGGAATGACAAAAAAGTTCGGTGGCTCGACTCGGAAAAAGCCTGTGACCCGGCCGAGCCCACTATTAAAAAAATGATTTTTATAGAGCTGCCTCTGAAGGGTAGCTTGTAGCAAAGATGCCTTTGCATGCAGCTATTTTAGCTGCCTGCTTGCAGGCAGCAAGCTACAGCCATTTAAAAAAATAAATAAATAAATAAAATTCAAAAAATCCGAACCGGCTCAACCCACAAAGGCTCGATGCAAAAGTCCGGACCAAACCTCATTTTTTTGACCGGGCTTTGCTCGGCTCGACCTAAAAAAGCTTGGTCAAAAAAAGCTCGAGCAGAGTCCGAACTTTTTTTTTCGGCTCGGCTCGGCTCGTTGACATAGCTAAGTGGGAACCTGTCAGATATTCCTGGGAGGTGGAGACCAAAAATAATTCAACTTCCCTTCCCTTCCCTTTACTTGTTTTATTTTTATTTATTTATTTTT
>CAIGRH010278719.1:0-16758 GCA_903798295.1 Fraxinus nigra
CAATTTCGTCAATAGTATTGATTCATTTTGAAGTGGATTGTTTTGCAAATTGAGATGCAAGTTCTTTAAGAACGTCATCTTTTGTATTTCATACAATGTTTGGAGGAAGCTGATTTCGAAGAAAATGATATGATGCAATTGCAATTTTGTGAAGTTGTAACTGATAATTTTGTAACACTAGTTCAAAAATCACCTAGTATCGAAGAAATTGTTGATGTATAAAATACCGTATCGAGAGTTGAAGAAACGATGAATGAAGGAAGCGGTGATGTCATTTTAGTAGTCACTATGAATGGAATTGCAAAAGATAAAGTGTTCAGGAATAAGATATTGATTAGGAGAAGTATTTCAATGTACGCGATAAACAATAACTTCCAATTTAAGGTAAGTAAGTCGGACAAGCAACATTATGTATTGAAGTGTATAGATGATAAGTACAAATGAACTTTTAGGGCTTCAAGATTTGGAGGAACATATATGTTCAAGGTATGGTATATTAAATAACATCATTTTAGGATATCATCGTCAAGCGTCAAGCACAATAGTAGAAAAATTCATCATGTACAAGTATACTCAACAAAAACAACATATACTCCTATAGACATTATATGTGACATGATAAATAGATATGGAGTTTTTATGAGTAATGAAAAAGTTTGAAGATCTAAGGAGAGAGCATTAGAATTGATGAAGGAGATCCAACATAGTCAAATGAAAAGCTTCCAAAATACTTGTACATGATAGAATTAACAAATCTCGGATCAGTTATAAAAACTGAGACATATCAAAACAACAAATTCAAGTATCTCTTCATGGCATTAGGAGCATCTATTCAAGTATGGAAGTATTACAGATGAGTTATAGTAATAGACATTGCATTCATTAAATGCAACTATGGCAAAACAATTTTCAGTGCATGTACGCAAGATGTCAACAACAATATCTTCATATTAGCATTTGAAGTTGGTGATTTAGAAACTAATGATTCATGAGCAACGCGAACTCGGGTACGGGGTCAACGTGAAAATCACGAAATTAATTGAAAACGCCGGAAAAGCCTAAATTCAGATTGTGGACGGTAAAATCTTGTTATTGAACCAAGTAACCAAACAAAAACGAAGTTTGAATAATATATTGATTACAAAACAAACGAACATCGATTTGCGAACGCTACAAATGGTGCATAATCCTTTGATAAGTTCTAAAGGTTGAACGCCACAAATATAATAATATTTGATAAGTTCGGTACATGTTCAATAAAGAACAAAAAGAGAGAAATCTCATTTAATTTATAATATCAAAAATGTTTTATGTTACAATGAAATAAAGTTTCCTATTTATACTATTCCTAAGAAAATATGAAAAAACGAAAATATCACTTAAAGTTTACAAGGATCTTACATAAATTAAAATTCTAACAAAATAAGGAAATTCGCAGAAAATTAAAATTCTCGCCAAAATATTTTCGGTATGTTTCTGTGTGATCGCAAGCCAGAAAGTATCATGCGCCCACGAGACCTTGTGCAGAATTTCGTGCCATTTTCGAAATATACTCATGGGCAAAAATCTGAAAACTAAGCTGAAATTTATGCCCATTTTAATTCATGCTACTCGTTTTTTTTCCAAATATCTTTCAAACATTTAATCCAACTCGTTTTGGCTCCTAAAACATTTACGAAACTTGAATCTTGGCTTGTCAACTTTTTTCAATTTGGACTCCAAAATTCGACCAAGTGATTGTCTATTCCGGATCATATCATCTCATCTCTCTTCGAAAGTATTCGCCCTCGAATCCGTACATTGTGATCACAAAGGGAATAACCAACCTGCTACCCATCTCATCATTGCACCACCTAGATCAAATAGAAAAAATTTCCTCCTATGACATAGGATCAATACACGGTACCCATCTATTTCGCAGGTATGGATGTAATGCAACACAAATTCATTCAGCCATAGATATTGCTGCATGAATTCCTACGCACAATGATCAACCTGAAAGAGAGAATTAAGCAAAATATGGTTGAATTTGTTAGCTTCCCAACCAATGAGATATGGATCATCGTACTCATAATGTATCGTCTCCACCATATCATGCTTAATAATGAAACTCTACTCTTCATTCCCTACAATATTCTCAACCATCTGCTCAACACACTCATCCATTATATGCACATTCTCTAGCTGAACCATCTCTACAATTTTTGTATCAGTCTGCTCGTGGTCCGGCTCTTTAATTTGTTCACTCTCCTTAGCTTGAATTGCACCTTTCAATTCATCATCCTCTATCTCACCCTCCTATCTCTAGGCTCCTCTTGCAATTTATTTGTTGGATTAAAAAGGAAGCCCGAGTACGACTTGGCAAAGTAAAGTCAAGAGAATTGCTCTTGTTGCTATCGTTTACCACATGTGGATGGTATGGAATATGAGAATTTTCGAGGATCTAAGACCATGAGTTGAGTGCACGGATTTAAACATACGTATGCAAAGTTATGTTCTCTTTGATTCATTGGGAGTTGTTAGCTATATGTCACTAATCCATTTCCTTTGTATATCTTTTTCCTTTTGTTTGCTCGGTATGCTCGGAGTAGTTTTATGCCCTACATGATTGTTGTTTCACTCGAGAATGCCCGAAGTACATGTACACGAGTTTTTGATCTATAGTAATTTATACTTACCAATAAAAAAAATAAAAAAAAACTTATTTGTTGGATTTCTAAACTTGTATAGAATGTTTTTTCAGTTTCTATGGAGACTTTTTCCGTTTCTAATTAATTCTTGCTTCCCTCTATCTAATATCTAAACATTAAAGCAGGCCTTGTACGAGAATTGTTATACTAAAAAATAATGACTGCATATGCTCCATTCCTTTGAGCAATATGGGATACAATTCCTAGCTTAACAATTTATTTATTTATTAATTAATTATTTCAAGTGTACGAGTTATTTATTTTTAACTATACATTCCAATTAATCTACTATGAGTATTCATTTTTTTTTTATCTATTTATAAATTAAACAATTTATTTCAATGGAACATTTGGTCCAATTTTGCCTTAAAAAAGAGTGACTGACGTTCTTACGAGATGGCTGCAGAGTGCACCATCTCATCACTGGCTCGCCGTTGCCGAGCCGTCCTAAGAGCATGCACTCGACACTCAGATTTCGACACCGGCCGAAGGCTCCACGCCGCCACCATCACAACCGGCCTACTAACTGTCCCAAACTCATTCCTTCGTAACGCCATTCTGCACATGTATTCTGCATGTTTTGATTCATTCTCTGCACGCAAAGTGTTCGATCAAATTCCCATCACATGTAAAGACACAGTTGATTGGACCACGCTTATTGGTTGTTATATTCACAGCGGATTGCCCCATGAGGGGGTTAATTTGTTTGTTAGTATGAGAAGGGAACAATTATTGGTCGATGAAATAACGATAGTTGCTGTATTCAATGCATGTGCCAAGTTGGGTGATAATGTGCTTGGGGTTCAGGGTCAGGTTTGCATGGTCAAAATGGGTTTGGGTATTAGTGTTAAAGCTTGTAATGCAGCTATGGATATGTACGTCAAGTGTGGTCTAATTGGTAATGCGAGACGCGTGTTTGATGAAATGAGTGAAAGAAGTGTTGTTTCGTGGACTGTGCTTTTGGGAGGTGTGGTGAAGTGGGAAGGTTTGGAGAAAGGGAGGTTGTTGTTTGATGAAATGCAAGAAAGAAATGAATATGCATGGACCATAATGATCGCGGGGTATATCGAGAATGGGTTCATTAAAGAAGGTTTTAGGCTTCTAAATGAAATGGTATTTGTTTTCGGATTTTGCTTGGATTTAGCTGCTCTTTGCTCGTTATTATCGGCCTCTGCTCAGTGTGGAGATGTTGTGACGGGTAAATGGCTGCATGTATATGCTCTGAGAATGGAGAATGCAGAAACAGATATTATCATTTTTACAGCTTTGCTTGATATGTATGCTAAATGTGGTAGGATTAACACTGCTTTCCGGGTTTTTCAGTCTATGCCCTCAAGGAATGTGGTCACGTGGAATGCTATTCTAAGTGGTATGGCAATGCACGGAAATGGTACTGATGTCTTGAGTATCTTTGATCAGATGGTAAAGGAGGTTAAACCAGATGACGTAACCTTCACAGCCCTTTTAAGTGCTTGCAGTCATTCTGGATTAGTCGATCAGGGCAGAAAAATTTTCTACAACCTAGAATATATTTATGGCATAAAGCCTTCGATGGAACATTATGCTTGTGTAGTGGATCTCCTGGGTCGAGCAGGACACTTAGAAGAAGCAGAGGCCATTATACGGGGTATGCCCATGAGTCCAAATGAGGTCGTTTTAGGCTCTCTTTTGGGGTCTTGTAGCGTTCATAGGAAGCTACAGTTAGGGGAACGTCTTATGCAAGAGCTGGTTCAAATTTATCCTCAGAACACAGAGTACCATGTCTTGCTTTCAAACATGTATGCTCAATCAGGCAAGCTTGAAACAGCTGATTCTATACGAAAGGTTCTTAAAACCCAGGGCATCAGAAAAGTTCCCGGAATTAGTTATATGCATATTGGTGGCCAAGTTCATCATTTCAGTTCAGGGGACAAGTCACATCCGCAGACTGAAGAAATATACTCGACGTTGGATGAGATGATTCGAAAATTGAGATTGGCCGGCTATGTACCAAACACGGCTTCACAAATCTTCTCCGGTGGTGAGGTTGACATGGATGGGGAGGAGGAGAAAGAGCGAGCATTATTTTCTCATAGCGAGAAGTTGGCCATTAGTTTTGGGCTCATTAGCACACAAGCTGGAATGCCTCTTTACATTTTCAAGAACCTAAGAATATGTCAAGACTGTCATTCTGCCATGAAGATTGTTTCAAAAATATACGATAGGGAAATTGTTATTAGAGATCGCAATCGTTTCCACACTTTCAAGCTAGGTTCATGTTCTTGTTCTGATTACTGGTAACTATTAGAATTTGGATGCCTGTATATAGCAAGGAGATTCATCTTTGTGGTTACTTTCTTGTTCCAATTTGCACAGTTGTACAATAAATGATGTTTTCAGCTATCAAAATAGTGTTTCCATCCCTCTCTTTTCCTATAGAGTAGTTTATAATTGAACAACAGTAGATGTTTTTTTTTTAAATAATAGCTAAATGAACACAACTTACATTTTGACATTATTGATTGAGACGCAATTTTCCCTACTTCGGGATCATAATCATCTTGGTTAATGGTTTGGTACTAAAAGAAAGGAAGGAAGTAAAAACAAATAATAACTTTTTCAAAACGAAATTCACAAACTAATAAAATAACCTATACACCTCAATGACTACATGGGGATGTAGCTCAAATGGTAGAGCGCTCGCTTTGCATGCGAGAGGCACGGGGTTCGATCCCCCGCATCTCCACTTTTTTTCGTTTTCCTTCTCTCCCTCTCTCGAGCTCAATAGAAATGACTGTATTACCTCCAAAAAACTGAAAGCCATTTCAGGAAATGAATAAAAAGAAATAAATTAGGATACATTGAAAGGTAGGTTCCCAATATGACCGACCAACTTCTCTAATTTAAATTTTTTTTTTTCCTGGACAAAATTCGAATTAATAACTTTTTTTTACTAAAATTTAAATGTTGAATAAATTAATAAACCTACAACCACTAATCTTAAAAATAAGTAATATTTAAAATATCTACTTTGATATCGAAATTCAATTTATATTTATATTTTCATTTTCGTCTTATGGATTCCACAAGAGTTGAATTATTTATATCGGAGATAGAAATGTAGCAAAAGAATTTCATTTTTCCAAAATAAGCCCAACCCATTAAAATTTAGTGAAAATTCTCAAATTTCATATTTGACGAGAGCAAGTTTTGTAGATGATCCATCTCCCGCGAAAGTAATAAATTATTTTTGAGTTGTTACTAGTTCAACAAAACAATCTAACGTTAGTTCGAATCGATCAAACTCCAAAGCAAAATTGTCTTAGCCCTTGTTTGAGCCTCATTTTTTAGAAGTAAATTGATTTTTTTTTTAATCGCACATTATCTAAGAAATATTCCAAAATACATTTTCCCATCTAAATGAGGCCAAAACAAGGGCTTACTATCTGAAAAGCCACCATGCGGACGACCATGTTGACGAGTTCATTGAATTTGATCCTCCCCCGTATGGGGGAGGAAACGACATCAAATTGACGTCTAGCCTGGCAATGTCACCGTCTGAGGTTAACTGCTACCCCATCACCTCCTTGGGTTCAAATGGATTTGATTATGACAGCCCACAGTACAACTCCTATTCTAAGCCCTCTGCCTATGGTGATGAGGCTCTAGATAACGAGTACAAGAGTTGGACCCAACCCGACCTATCCCGATTTCTTACGGTGGTGGTGGGGCTGGAGGATCCAAATATGGAGGGAAGGCTAAGCATGAGATGCCTGAATATGTACATGGATGTGGAGCTATAGTTAGAGATGACAAAAAAATTCATTTAATTCAATACTCGTGGGCCCTGCCCCGAATGGGGCAGGGATTACCCGCGTAACCAGGTAAACGGAGCGATGATCATTATCCTGAAACGGGTACGGGGCGACGGCGAGAAACATAGTCCTCGCTCCCCACCCCGTTTAGTCAATTAAAGTTTAAATTCATAAATATCGAACAAAAATAATAAATTTATCTTATTTTTAAAGAGAACATAAATTGTTTTTAACAAATTAGAAAAAAAAGTAATAATATTTACTAACTAAAGACATAAAAAAATAAAAATAAAAAATAAATAGGGCGATAAATAGTCCGAGGTGGAGTATGGATCTATATATGGATCCATATATAGGATTCTTATATGGATCTATATAAGAATCCTAGTATGGGATCCGGGTATGGAAGGAATAGTAAATATTTGAAGCCACCTCGGAATATGGATTGAAAATCTAAGTAGATCGGGAAGATATGGGAAGAAGAGTGAATATGAGGAGCCCACCTCAAAATATAGATCTAAGTATGGGCAAAAATCAAGGTCCGAGTATAGTGGATTAGCGGAGTACGAGAAGAAGAGTTAATATAAGGAGCCCACCTCGGACATGGATCTGGATATGAACGAAATTGGGGTTCGAGTATAGGGAAATTACAAAAAATCAAGTATTTAAATATTGCTTTTTAAAAATCAAGTGCAACGTTTATTTATTAAAAAATCAGGTAATATATTAAAACCCTAGCTCTAATCCCAAACAAAACCTAAATCATTTTTCTTCTATTCCTCATCCTCTTCGATTCTCGTCTCTCTCTACCATATTCCTTGTCGCTGTCGCCATTGAGGAGCGCCCACTATCGGAGAGTCGAGAGCAGCGTCACCGCTACTGTCCAACCTCGCGCAGATCTCCCTCACCGTCGCGAGATAGCCTAGCCGCTTGCAGATCTCTCTAATTTCTTTAAAGAACTGTGTGAGTGGAAATGGTAGATCAATATTTGATGGCCGATCTAAGGCAGTGCGTCAACGACAGGGCCATGTTCCCATTCTGGTTTCATACTGGCACCGCGATTTGTGGTGGTGTGTGCGCTATTTGCTGTTGCTCGAAGATATTTAGAGTGACGGGGTGGTTTTCATGCTGATGTGGTTTTCAGTAGTAGCAGAGTGGAGGTGGTTGTGGCGATGGCGAAGGTGGATGTGGAGGTAGAGGTGGGGGTTGTGGGCGCGTTTTTGTTGGAGATGGTTGACATTTGTGACCTATAAAATAGGTAATATGCAAGTGATTGGTGGTGGAGGTGGTAGCCAGTGGCTTTGTTGGTGCTGTTGTGGCGATGGCGATGTGGTGAGGGTGGTCGAAAGTGGCTATAGTGATAGTGGCGGTAGTCTGTGACCAAATATTTGATAATCTGTGACCAAATGTTTGGTAATTTGTGACCAATTACTCAACTGTGACCTAAAAATTTAGTAATACGTGACTGAAAAATAATTTGTGGCCAACTAATTTAAAAATCTGTGACCTTGAAATAATCTGTGACGTACAAATTTTTTGATCTGTGAACTCGAAATAATCAAATTTGACGATATGTGACCATTAAATAAATCNTTGGTGGTGGAGGTGGTAGCCAGTGGCTTTGTTGGTGCTGTTGTGGCGATGGCGATGTGGTGAGGGTGGTCGAAAGTGGCTATAGTGATAGTGGCGGTAGTCTGTGACCAAATATTTGATAATCTGTGACCAAATGTTTGGTAATTTGTGACCAATTACTCAACTGTGACCTAAAAATTTAATAATATGTGACTCAAAAATAATATGTGATCAACTAATTTAAAAATTCGTGATCTCGAAATAATCTGTGACGTACAAAATTTTTGATATATGACCTCGAAATAATACGTGATCAATTAATTTTAAAATATGTGACATGTGACCTATAATTATGTATATGTGACCATTAATTATATAACTGTGATTTTATTATATTTAATTAATAAATATTTTTAATTAATTAACTAAAACTGGATTTTTGCATTAGTAAAACTTAAAACATGTCCATGACTTTTGAACTCTTCCCTCGAGTATATTGTACAGGGAGGATATGAAAAGAAGAATGAATACAAGGAGCCTACCTCACAATATGGATATGGATATGGATATGGATATGGATATGGGCAAAAATTGGGGTCTGAGTATAGTTGATCAATGTGAGAAAAGTGAATACAAGGAGCCCACCTTGGTATACGAATCTAGATATGACCAAAAATTGGGGTCCAAATAGAAATTCAAAAAAGCTGTGGGTACAAGAAATTTTTAACGGAATTTAAACAAAAATTCAAATTTCACTCTCAAATGGTGGCCCCACGTGAATTAAAGCTGACTATACGAAGACAAATTATACGAGGCGTGATGATGATAATGATGATAGCGAGGTCTATGGCTACAAAAATGCATGAACATTTTTTACCTCATCTTGATTTTCGTGAATCGTGCGCATATTGCATCCTCAATATTAGATAACACTAGACAATATGATCAATGTGATATGACTTAACTTTATTCCTAGACAATCTTGACTGTTTTTTCACCTTTTAGCTTATGTGATATTTTTTTATTAATTTTGATGTTGTTGAATGAGTGGCTTAACATATGCTAATAGAATACGATAATCAATTACAACTTCTTCTTTTTTTCAATTAAACAGAAAATATTTGTGTCGTTATGATCTTTGATTTGGTTGATTTGAGAAATGATAAATCTAATGAAGACGAGGAGAAAAAGAATTGCCCCACGTCCCACCATCACTATCACCGCAAGCACTACAACGAGAAGTAAACTCCCAATTAAACATTGACCCTTCAATCTCTCGTCCGTCAATCGAGGAATTAATTATGCCATTTGATGTTCATCAAAGTAGTTGAATAGTCATCTCTAAACACACTTTCATATTCCAAATCCAATCACATGCCGTTTTGGAGTTACCAATGCAGCCAAATCACACTTTGTCTCAACCAGACCATTTCCATTCACTAGAATCAGCATAACACCAACAAATTGTGAAGTTCACAATAATATTTTTATGTACTTTACAAGAACGAGCGAGCCATGTTACTAGAATTCCGTAATTGTTACTTGGACATACCAAGTCTCCTCGGGACGTACTAATATAAAATATGTTTGGTGTACTAATAATTGTATTGCCGTCTAATTCGATCTACTTATATTGACATCTTGATCTTATTTTATTAGATTAGGCTACCTAAAGATGGAATATGAATTAGAGATGAGAAAGACGGGGATAGGGTGGGTGGGTGGGTGAGAGGGACTTTATTTTTCAAGAAAAGAAAATTTCTCATTCCCCTAATTGACAATCATGCGACATATAATCTGAGAGTGTGTTTGGTAGAGATTAAAATCGGATTAAAATTGAAAAACTGGCAGTTATTATTGACTTTTATTAGACGAGTGAGACCCAATAACGATTATATTTTCAGTTTTAATTGAATTTTAATCTCTACCGAACACGTCCTGAATGTTGAAAAGAAAAATGAAAAACGAAAATTTTCGAATATGAGCAAAAGTACAATTTAATTGATCAAGCGTATACGGAACGTTAAAAGTATATAAATATAGAGAGGTCAGACCATCATTTAATTGCAATGTCAGATTAATTTAAATAACTATTAAATGATTAATTATATCTTCAAAGTTTATATCATATGGCTTTTCGTTCAATCGTTGACATATTAATCAATTTTTATAAGACAGAAAATATCCGGATTAGGAAGAAAGTCCCATAATAAATTATTAAGAAGGTATTTATTTGCCCCCAATCATTAAATACATTTGATTGCCATTTCAGCGTGAAATTATTGCCCTTCAAAAATGATTCATTCCCCAATGGAAGAGAAACTAAAAACAGCAAAAAGTTCGTCTGTCGGGACAGATGGTAGTCAAACAGTTAAAGAATGGCCCTATCTTTGATTGAGATTGCAATGCCAATGCGCGTTCAAATTGATGGACAACTTGCTGTATTAATTTATTATTAACCATATACAGTTTTTTTTACTATCTCAACAAATACAGTATACGATCAGGAAATCCCGTCAAGAAATTGTGAAAAATTCACACCATTTTCTGACTTTGATCAGTAACGAGTGAAAGAGTAGAAACCCAGGTAAAAGATTGCGACAGAGAGTGCTTATAAAAAGCATTCAACAAATTAAGCCTTATTCCCAAAGAAAAATTCCGCCATTGCAGCTTAGAGAGCTTTCCGGGGTCGGCTACATAAATGTTTCATTGCCATTTTGTTCTGTTCATTGCTGGATTTACAGCGAGATCTGAACATTAGCATTCAAGAAAATCTGTTTTTTGCTTATAAGGGGGGGAAAAAAAAGATGAAGTTTGGCAGGGACTTAGCATCCCAGATGGTGCAAGAATGGCAGGAAGCATACATGGACTATAATTATCTCAAAACATTGCTCAAAGATGTCTTGAGATTTCGACAGCAAAATGCTTCATCCTCTGAAGAAATTTCTAGAACGCGTTCTCTGCAGAGAAGGGTGTCCATGTACAGAGCCTTCAGCGGGCTAACGAGTCGAAACAGTACTCTCGAAGGCTCCCCTAGGAAGAATTCCCCAAGGAAGAGTGAGGATGAAGTTATACTAGTTAGTACAGTACGGGGAGAGGGTTCAGAAAGTTGTTATCAAACCATGTTCTTGAGATCTTCAGAAGAAGGTGGAGAATATGAACTCGTTTTCTTTAGGAGACTTGACGATGAATTCAATAAAGTGGTCAAGTTTTACAAGAATAAAGTGGAGGAAGTGAAAATGGAGGCAGAGGAATTGAGCAAACAAATGGATGCTCTTATTGCTCTTCGAATTCGAGTTGATAAGCCTTCGGTAGCACAAAATTATGCTCGAGAAACGAAGTTTTCATCATCTGACGCCAGTGATTCATCCCCAGCACCAGTTGTTGCAACTGTGAATGGAACTAAGCAAGGTAAGGCAATCAGAGTGTAAACTAGTCAAAGTGAATATCTAAATGGCATCAAGAATTGATATTCAAATTTTCTGAAGTGAGATAGCATATTCAGTTGATGCTATATAGAAATTGAGTCCTGCTTATAATGAACAAAACAATGCATTGCTTTAGGTGCTGATTATTTTTAGATATACATTTTCCATTCTCAAACTGTTTTTCCTTTTAAGGAGGATTGCATATGGATGTAATTCAAGAAATTGAGATGGGGACTTGTGAAGATGAAAAGAAGCTAGAAAACAAGATGGATTCAAATGGTTTTAGGCCTCTGTCATTACAAGTTTTGGATCATGTAAAAATCAATGTGGAACCAGACACCCCAGTTTCGACTCTGAAAAATGTCATCATGAGTTCAAAATCTGACCTATCATTCAGCAAGGATGAACTAAGAAAAGCAGAAGAGAAGTTGAGACAGGCCTTCATTGAATTTTACCGGGAGCTTCGACTTCTGAAGAGCTATTGGTAAAAGGAAAAATCTTTAGATTTTGAACTGAAATTAAAGTACAAGTGACATAGTGCTAACTGCTATGTAATGTTTCAGTTTCTTGAATATGTTGGCATTCTCCAAGATTTTGAAGAAATATGACAAGGTATAGCCTGTTCCTTTTAATCAGAAGATTTTCTCTCCTTGTCTTCTTTTTCCTCTCGTTTCAACTCATTTAAATGTAGATAACTTCAAGGAAGGCTTCCAAATCTTACTTAGAGATGGTTGACAAGTCCTATCTTGGTAGCTCTGATGAGGTTTGTACCATAATATTTTTTTCAAGTTTGAAAAACTATTTTGGCGTGTTTGATAAGGTGGAATGCATATAGGACAGTATTGAGAAAGGAAAAGAAGCTAAAATCATGTTGATTATACTGTAAAGTCCTGCATACGGAACACCTGTTTACAGTTTGCCTTTATGTTTACATCTTCTGCTTCATTAGGTTAACAGACTAATAGAAAAACTAGAGGCTACATTTATTAAGCATTTCTCGAATGGAAATCGAAGGAAAGGAATGATTTCTTTGAAGACGCAAGCTAAGAAAGAGAGGCACAGGATAACTTTTTTCCTTGGTAAGCTTAAGCAGAATGAATCTTTTATTCTTTCAACTATCTAGGAACAATGAATTTGTAGTCCTATGTAATTACTTGGATTAACTTCTTCTCACCTGAAGGTTTATTCACTGGCTGCTCAATAGCACTGGTAGTGGCTATTATTGTCTCTATACACGGGAGAAATCTTCTTAACCACGAGGGACGTGGGCAGTATATGGACAATATATTTCCACTTTACAGGTATATTTTAGCTATTAATAACTATAGGTGATTCAAAATAACGATTATTTTAAACAACTGAGTTTCATATTTGTAGTTTATTTGGATTCATCGTCCTACACATGCTCATGTACGGAGGGAACATATACTTTTGGAGACATTTCCGAGTGAACTATCCATTCATATTTGGATTCAAGCAAGGAACAGAATTGGGATATAGAGAAGTTTTTCTTCTAGCTTCTGGCCTTTCAGTACTCGCATTGGCTTCTGTACTCTCGAACCTTGACATGGAGATGGACCCGAGAACTAGAAGTTTCAAAACATTGACTGAATTGGTTCCACTAGGTCTAGTCACTGTAAGTTGCAGGCCCTTTTCTCTAACAACAGGATGCAACATAACTATTATCTCTGAGGAATTTTGCTGTCTTTTTTTCACACAATTTTTTTCCTGCAGGTTCTGCTATTTATAACATTTTGTCCTTTCGATATCATATATCGTTCTAGTCGCTTCTTCCTCATCCGATGCGCTTGGCATTGCCTTTGTGCACCTCTCTATAAGGTATACAGATTGCATAACTGCAGAAAATATATGAATTGTTCAGTTGTTTGGTGTGGTGTATTGTATATTACAATACAGTATTAAAGAAGAAAAAGAAGCTAAAAATGTTGTCCACTATTCTATCCAGTACTACATGCAAAACATACACATGAAGTTAAAGCATTACCTCATTATCATTTTTCTGGCTGCCTTTGTAGGTTACTCTCCCTGATTTCTTCTTGGCAGATCAGCTTACGAGCCAGGTATGATATAATGCTTTTTACTACAGAATAACAACATTGTTCATAAATGTGTCAGTTCTCTTTCCCAAAAACAACAAACTAAGCCATATTCCTAATAAATTTGGGTTTTGCTACATTGAGAGTAGCACGTCATTAGTAGGAGACACCTCAACGAAATTATATTAGGATTTTGTATGGTATGATATGACAAAGTTTTACGTTAGCCGTCAACCTAACACCCTCCTCTTTTTCCTTGGCTGGGAAGTGGGAACCAGCTATGAAAAATATAAACATAGTAGAGTTTGCAAATTATGAATGAATATGAATCCTGATAATAGCTTTCCTTCAGCCTTTAATTGACTTGTGCAGTAATATGCTGAGCTTCTGCATTTTAGGTTCAGGCCTTCAGGAGTTTGCAATTCTACATCTGTTACTATGGATGGGGTAACTTTAAAAAGAGATCAAACAAGTGCCTCGACAGCGACATTTATGAAATCTTTCTCATCGTTGTCGCAGTTATTCCATTCTGGTCACGCTTTCTACAGGTAAATTAACATGTTGAATGATACAGATTCTCGCTCCAAACTTATATTGTTGTTTCACTTTGATCACCGAACTTTCTTCTATTCCAAGTTAATCACCGAACTTCCACATTTATTTCAACTTAGGCACTCTGTCTCCTTTAGTTAATGTAATTGAGACCGTATTTATCTTTGCTTAATTAACTAAATTCTCAGTGCCTACGCCGGTTGGTCGAGGAGAAAGATCCGATGCAGGGATTTAATGGCCTTAAATACTTATCAACAATTGTGGCTCTTGTGATGAGGACAGTATATGATTTAAGGAAAGGAATGTTTTGGAAAATCATGGCTGCATCTAGTTCAGGAGTTACCACAATTTTCAGCACATACTGGGATATTGTTATTGATTGGGGACTTTTGCAAAGGAATGCAAAAAATCCATGGCTGAGAGATAAACTTCTGGTTTCAAACAAGGCTGTGTACTTTGTAGCCATAGTGAGTTTCTCCATTTCTTTCATCGAACATTTAACATTTAATTTTTCTGATAGACTAATGGCGTGTTTGGTAGGGAGGGTTGGACAAAACTCAAAGAAAAGCTAGCTAATATGTTGCTTGTCGTACTATCTAGTCGTGTTTAGCAATAAATCCTTGTTTTAATTGAATTGCAGGTGGTTAACATCCTTCTGAGACTGGTATGGATGCAGTTAGTTCTGGATTTCAATGAAGCACCATTTCTCCATAGGAGAGCCATGATTGCAGTTGTTGCCTGCCTTGAGATACTTCGCCGTGGAATTTGGAACTTTTTCAGGTGCGTTCTCGACTTTTTCTGATTACAACAATAAACTGAGCCTTGTTTTAGAGTCGGTTACGTAAATCCTTTTTTCTCACTCCATTAAATTCAGTGCTGCATCTACTACTACTAGAATATCTAAAGCAGTTCTTTCTGATAACTCAATGTCTGCTTTTGGACATACTATAGGAAAAAGTACCAAGAAACAGGCATGAACTTCTAATCAACAAAGGAATTAGTATTGTAGCCTACTTATTCATATTGCCTATCAATAGAACTGAGCATGTTTAGTAGAGAAAATTAGATAGGGTACTAATACTGACAGACTCTGATTCAACCTTTATCACCTGATTTGGTTCTTTCTGATGGTAATGCCTTCTGTGTTTAATTGGGCAGGTTGGAGAATGAACACTTGAACAATGTTGGAAAATACAGGGCATTTAAGTCCGTGCCCTTGCCATTTAACTACGATGACGATGACAAAACTGTGTAGCAATTTTTTATTTTCATTTTTGGGTGCCAGTAGCACAGAAAGATACAGATTTTATTTATTTCTGTTTTAGAATTTTTGTACGAGTAATAAATGTACAAACAAATGCAAAGACCTGTATATTGCATGGGATACCATTCTTTTTCACATTTTATGCATAATTGACAGAATTATGTCCTTAAAATAACAATAATTTAGAGACGTGTTTACTTATTTAAATTTTATTTTCAACACATTTCACACGTCTAGAATGAATTCACTTACGAGCACAATTTTATTTTTATAAATGGGTGGTGGCAAAGCATGACACTATTGGAGATGATCATCCAGAAATATTGATTCCAATTCTTTTGTATGATATCATTGATTGTTAATGAATACCTCAATCCTCTAGAGTATAGATGCAAATCATGCAATTAAAGAATTAAAAATAATCCTTTAAAAAATATAAAAACAAACTTTATCCCAAAAATGTAACCCATTTAGTGCTACTGTCTTGCCTTTTATTTGCAGAACATTCAGCTTCTAGAGTCGTGAACAAATCATTCGACAAGAAGGGATCAATGTGAAACCAAAAAGCTACACTTCAATTGGGGACGAGCGACAACAAAATTTCATCTCTAAGCCACATTAATCATTTTTCATCACTTTCATGGTAGAACTTGCCTGAATGTTGCAGCAAGGGTGCTCCGATATAAATCTATAGATTCCTTGTGAGTAACAAGGTTGTCTTCCGGGATGAACGTCAGCATATGTTGCGCTTGTCTGAATTTGGGCAGTATGACAACTTAGTAACTCAAGATTTGCTTCCCATTCATGAACTAATCTTTTGGGAGTTTCAATCTTGAAGAATGGCAAATGGACAGCGAGCCCTGTAAAATGTATAAACAACAATCCTCAAGTCACATTATCATATTTCTTTGAAATTTTAATGAGTAAATGAAATATGCAGAATTTTTCGTGAAAATATCAGAATCCACATAAAATAATACAAGAGAGAGCACGGGCAGAAACGCGGCAGTTTACACCTGTTCCATTATCTCTCGCTAAATTCAGTCTCTAAGGTAAACACTCATCTTAACTGCCTGTCTCCTTCACTAATTCAATTCTCTCTTGGCACCAAAAACAACAGCAGCTGGCTTAACACATGCCTTATTGGTACATTTTAACCAAAATGAACCTTCAATCTAAACAAGTCTTTAATACTATCTACACATTCATTACTACAGATACACAACTAGACGAACACAAAGCAAAATAATTCCACAACTACAAATCCAACAAAATTAAAATACAAATTGAAAGACAGATGAATCTTAATGCTCTGTGTAACAGCGCATGTCATTGGTTTTTGTCCCTAAAACCTCAACCACATGTTTAGCACATAGTAACACTTTTTTTTTTTTTTTTTTT
>CAIGRH010278778.1:0-10394 GCA_903798295.1 Fraxinus nigra
ATTTATGAAAATTGAACTTTAAAACTAATAGATATTTTTTGTTCCCTTATGATATTGTTTGGATGAAATTGAGTCACTCATTTTCTTCACACAACATTCAATAGTTATAATATTTAGAAAAATCTAAATTAAAATATCAGTTCTTGTTGAGAAAATTTTGTGCAATAGTTGAAAATTTTGAGGAAACCATACAAAAATTATATACTACTAATTAACTAGGTTCTATATACGCAAATGCGATACATGATAAGTTTTGAATATGACACAATACATGGAGACTTTTAGAATTATATTATAAGATTTGGATAGAAAGCATTTTACGAAAAATAGTATAAGCAAATACACATTCAACACAAAAATATTTTAATTGCCAATAACATTTCTTGGCTTCATATAATTTAATATCAATCTGTCCATATAATATTTTCAGACATGAAGTGTCACAATAATTCAAATTTTTGGTCATTGCAACTATAGGAACTAATATTGTGTAGATCAGGAATCAATTATAAATACGTTCAATCCGATCAGCTTACTTTTTTGACAAGTTCCAAATCGACCAATCCAACTCAATTCCGATATTAGATTCGGTTGGATTTCAACTTTACACGAGTGGGTTGGATTTGGGTTGGGCAAAAATCATGCCCACCCCTTGCTGAAACTTTGAACTTATTTCTCATCAACTTNTTTAATATCAATCTGTCCATATAATATTTTCAGACATGAAGTGTCACAATAATTCAAATTTTTGGTCATTGCAACTATAGGAACTAATATTGTGTAG
Source organism: Fraxinus nigra (assembly GCA_903798295.1). Taxonomy (NCBI): domain Eukaryota; kingdom Viridiplantae; phylum Streptophyta; class Magnoliopsida; order Lamiales; family Oleaceae; genus Fraxinus; species Fraxinus nigra. The sequence goes on from CAIGRH010278778.1 coordinate 785, forward strand.
ATCAGGAATCAATTATAAATACGTTCAATCCGATCAGCTTACTTTTTTGACAAGTTCCAAATCGACCAATCCAACTCAATTCCGATATTAGATTCGGTTGGATTTCAACTTTACACGAGTGGGTTGGATTTGGGTTGGGCAAAAATCATGCCCACCCCTTGCTGAAACTTTGAACTTATTTCTCATCAACTTATTGCTTATTTTGTATTTTACTTATTGCGATGTATCGCCTCTCTCACTGCCGCCGCCTCCTCAGCCGTCGCCACCCTTACCTCTCAATTGCCCTTTCCGGCATTAACCCTCCGCCGACCTTAAACCATAGTAATAATTTCCTTCATTCTCTCCTCGATGCTTCCAATTTCTTCGAATTCTCCGAAAGAAACTCCTGCTCAAAACACCAATTTTACAATTCTTTTTATTTAATCCGACCATTCGGTGTGTATCAAACGCTTTTTGGAAATTCTCACATTTCTACGCTAGCATCAAATGAAAACGAGCAAAAAGCAAAAAATAGTGGGAATAGCAAACCCGATCAGTCGTGGATCGATATCTATTTACCTGAAAAGGCTCGGCCTTATGCCCACCTTGCGCGCCTCGATAAGCCGATCGGCACTTGGCTTCTCGCTTGGCCCTGCATGTGGTTAGTACATTCGTTTATTTAGTGATTTTTGTACTTTAGAGAAATTATAGTTGTGCAAAAATTGTGCTAACATTGCTCAAGTACTGGATACTTTTATGAATTGGAAGGTTAATTATCTGTTTGAATGCTTTAGGATTTGATAGTTTTGGGGTATCTTTATTTATTTCGTGCAGGTCTATAACGATGGCAGCAGTTCCGGGGAGCCTTCCAGACTTTAAGATGATGGCTCTGTTTGGTTCAGGGGCATTGCTTTTACGTGGCGCAGGATGTACAGTCAATGATCTACTTGATCAAGATATTGATAGAAAGGTGATTAGTTCTCCTCTTTAATGTGTTGTATTTGTACCACATTGCAATTTTGAAGAAATGGACTTTATGCTTGCTACTGAGCTTGTAATATGTAATATGTGTATTATTTAACTAATTACTACAAATTTCAAACATGTATTTCCTTCATATTCAACTTGGAGGCTCCTTTTAAATTTTGAATTTAAGTGAAGAAATGAAGTACAAAAGACAGGAAGAGATGCATAGGCCTGTGACATTAGTCATTAGTTCAATCTTTATTCTTTTGTTGAAAAGAGATACACTAGGGTGATTAATATACATGTCTAATGGACAATCTGAACTTAATAATGTTATCGAACTTCTGATTAGCAGGACTTCGTACTTATCTTTGTTCCTTTCCCTGTAATTTTCAACCAAAGGTTTCATATGCACACACGCCTGCATTTATATATGAGGTTTATGAAGGCTGAACTGCAGAACTATTTCTTGACTTAGAAAAATCTGAAAAGACTGGAATTATAAATTATAGTGCACAGTTCTCGCTTGAAGTTGTACGAATAGATGTAGAATTCTGATAATGGCTTAGGTCCTTAGGATTGTTGAGCTCAGTTGGCACTAGAGGAAGTCTGGTGAAATGAAAGGGGAATGAAAAGCCAGATTGGATCATAGGAGAGAATTCACTCCCTTTGTTTGTTATGGTGACGGCGGGAAAATAGGATGAAACAAATTTTTGAATGATTCTTTATTATGTGATTCAAAATTTGCCTAGGTTACTTGATCAAAATAAAAGAATCCCTTTCAGTTTCACAAATTCCTCACCAATTCCCCTTCAAACAAGACAAGGGAAAAAGATGATCCCTTCCATTTTCGACTTCTGCTTGCCTTTCCACCCAACTTTTCCCTTACCAGAGGTTGTCTAAGGATAATTGAAGAAAGAAGAAATTCTGGTTTCCCTTTTTTCTCTTTTACATTATATTTCATGCAACAATCATTTTTCGCATTTTCAACTGTTAATCCTTTTTTACGAGTCGGTTTGTTCCTATGTCTCAAACTGTATCGTTTGATTCCCTTACACATTCAGTTCACCTATTAACTTTTGCTTCTCAGTACCGTTTGCCACTAGAAAATGTGCACATGTTGCTGATCAGTATCTTCTTTCCATATTGGATAGATGAATTAGTTATTCTCAGTTGATATATTCTACCATTGTTAGGCGTTCGTCTTTTTGCATTTTTGTTCATATATCTTTCTTCTGTATTTTTAAGTAGAACCTTGTATAGTTGTATTACGTGATGATTATTCATTTGCTTCCTTGCTTGTTTGATAGCTTAATGTGGTGTAGGTAGAGCGGACAAGGTCGAGGCCAATTGCCAGTGGCATTTTGACACCATTTCAAGGACTTTGTTTTCTAGCTTTTCAATTGAGTTTAGGTCTTGGGATTCTTCTGCAATTGAACAACTTTAGGTTTGTTTTATATTCTAGTCATTCTTTTTTATTATGCTAGGATTACTCAATCACGAAACATTTTTATATTGTTAATTTCTCAAACATTTGGTTGCTTATATGATCATGATTGATGCTTTCCTTGAGCATGTTCTCCAATATTTTGTAGCTTGAATGTATCCTATTTAGATTCTCTCTCTGCACAGAATGTCATATATTTTATTACTGATTATTAAAATTGCTCATATGTGAACAAAGTAATCACTCAGAAAACATGTTGAGAGTACCAGGTATTTATGCAGTATGTAGTGAAGTAATCTTCTCCTCAGGTGAGGGTTTACCAGTGATAATTAGTGTACCATTGGTCTTGGATCAGTAACATAGGACCAGAGAGTTAACACAACAATAATCTAATTCAAAAGGAAAACTTAATCATTTTCTCAACTGTGTCTTACTAAGGTACCAAGCAGTTTCATTACAAGACTATGGCTTGACCTGTTTTGGTTCTCTGGTTCAAGTGAAGAGACAACTTTATGCTATATGTAACGGAATTATTGTGCAAATTGTCATTATAGCCTTCGATATCTTCCTCTCAAAATAACTTTATTTCAGTTTTTAGCTATTTGATGCCTTCCATATTCTCTAGTTCTTTCCCACTGTTTTTAATCAGCTAAATATGATTGCTGAAAGACTTTTATTTGCTGAGTTCTTTTGATATGACAAAAACATTTTATTTTGTAATTTTGGTTTACTAGAAAATATAATTTACATGTATTATTAGTTGGGTGGTTTTGATCCGTCAAATTTCTTGCAGCCGTGTATTGGGAGCTTCATCCTTGCTGCTGGTATTTTCATATCCTCTTATGAAGAGACTAACATTTTGGGTAATGTGTTCTAATATCTCTCTCTCTCTTAGTTCTCTTTCTGTTATTGCCTTCTCCCTTCTTTATTTTGTCCTTTTCTCTTATTCCCTCCCTGCCTCTCTTTAGACCTGCACAGAGATATGGTAACAAAATTATATCCATGTTTATATGGTCTGTGGTATATAATTGGACAAATCAGTTGATATATCTGAAAATGAAAATATGTGGGTGCAGCCTCAGGCCTATCTAGGTTTGACATTTAACTGGGGGGCTTTACTTGGTTGGGCAGCTGTTAGAGGAAGTCTTGATCCTGCTATTGTACTCCCGCTTTACGCATCTGGTGTGTTTTGGACACTTGTGTATGATACAATATATGCTCATCAGGTACTTTTTATTTTGTTCAGAACTTCTGGCCACCTGGATGTTAATATAAATTGATGGGTCTCAAATGAATGGCAACTTAAGAAATGTGATATATAACAATGCTATTTGCTTGTCGGAGCTTTGTGTTGTGATTCCATGGGGAAATACTTTGTTCTACTCTTCTACAATTGTTTTGACTTTTGATATCATGAAATTCAAAGACTTGTACATTCTGTGGTGCTTGATTATCCTAAGGTTTCTTTTGCTTATTCCTCATTTGTTTTTGGACACAATTGTTGAACAAGTTACTTGTTTATGGAATATTTTTTACAGCAATCAAATCCTTATTGACCTTCTAGATCCTTTTGATGGATGCTATCTTTGTATATTGAATTTAGATATATTTAGATTTTCGGAACTCAGTTTATCCCTCTAACATCTCGTACTTTGTGTCCAGCGTACTTATCTATAATGTGTAAAGGTGTTGAACTGGCATTTCTGCATTGATATATGGAAGTGTGGGTCTCGTTTGTCTCATTCTTAACCTTGATCTAGGATAAAGAAGATGATGTGAGAGTGGGTGTCAAATCAACAGCCTTGAGATTTGGAGATTCAACCAAAGAATGGATTACTGGATTTGGAGTAGCATGCATTGGCAGCCTTGCTTTTGGTGGATTTAATGCTAATCTTGGTGCGTTTTCTCCTTTTTGTCTTGCTCGTAGCTGAATGCCCTCAACTTATATTAGTAAACTACGTCTCTCTCTCTCTCTCTCTCCAGTTACTGTTTTCTCTTTCCATGTTTATTTTCTTCTCTCTTAGAAGCTCATTTAATTTCTGTTCTATTTTCAGATGGACCGTGATGGCCATATTAAACGTTTGATGTTATATTCATTTTCCTTTTTTTGCTGGAGCAGGGTGGCTGTATTACGCATTTTTGATGGGTGCATCTGGCCAATTAGCTTGGCAGATATTGACAGTTAACCTATCCAATCGTGCTGATTGCAATAGAAAGTAAGTGTAGAATATGATGCACCGAAAACATGTTAAATTGGTTTTGCTTAACATCAATTGAGGAACAAATATAGGCATTGATGGTTTGCTCTGGCATTTTAAATTTTGGGAAAATAATATGTTTCCCTTTTTGATTTTATCATTAGATTTGTCTCCAATAAGTGGTTCGGCGCACTTGTCTTCACTGGGATTCTATTGGGACGCCTCTTCCCTTAATGGTATAGAATATTTTTCCCAAGATTGATTGTTAAAAAACATAAAGATGCTTTGTGTTTGGCTTTTTGGATACTGTTTAGGACAGCATCAAGCTCCACTTCTAGGTAAACTGGAGTTCAATAATTTGCTGGATTGTGATACGTTAATTTTGCAGACAAAGAAATGGGACTTTTTGAAGTAGATAGCAGGAGATTAAGTGTACTTCAAACATTTTTTTTTCTTTTCTGTTATGTTAATATCCTATCAATTAAATTGAATGGACATTTTTCTTCATACATCTACTCCGGGTTTATAAATATTTTATTACCAATTATCATTATGTACCTTATTCTTTTCTATCTAAGATATCTGCTTCTATTAGAATAATGCACCAATTATACAAACAGTACTGAGCCTGCTGCAAGGACGTTAATCAAGATAAACAGAGGGATTGGTTGATTGGATTTCTCTTGGGTTAAAAAGGGTATTTCAACTTGAATTATTCAAGGTTTACATTTATTTCTAGTCAAAGTTATATCATCATTATTGTGAATTCTCCACGTGATTTTGATGTGTTTGGATATTAGAAGTTAGAACTTTACAAAGGTGTATTGTAGGTTTCCAGAGTTCTGCTAAACAATAAAAAAGATGGGAAGGTGATTTGCATGAATTAAACTTGTGGTTAGGTTTTCAAATTAAAAATGCAGATGACATAGAAATAGAAGATGAAAACCATGTGACCGTATTAATGAATAATCTATTCTATGATAAGAAGAATATAGTTGTTCACATTAAACACACTAACTTTACCAAATGTTCTATTTTGAGAAGTAAGGCAAATGTCGAAGAAAAAATTTCATCAAATGGGGGGACTTAAGGAGTTCCTAATGCTTGATATGACTGTATTATGAGCTTTGTAAATTATATCCGAACAACTAGCTTTTCGATCATATGAAGATATCTCGAGTCTGTAAGATCGTCAGAACACCTGCCAATGGACTGTTTTCTTTTAGTTATTGGAAACGCACATAATTTTCCACTTTCATTACTTGTAACTTAATTATGTATGCTGTGGTGCTATCAGATATTCTTGTACATACACTTTCGTGAGAATTATTCTGCTTCTTTACACTTGGTGTGTGCCGCTTTGTCTTTTTATCTTGAAGTAAACAATGACCCTTTATGTTCAGGGTTTCTTCAACAAATGAAGTTTGCACGTACATTGTCAATCTTGTTGTTTGCTTCTGATGTATATTTTATACTTTTATATTTGAACGCTTACACGTTGCTGGTCTTTTCAATCAGGTCAAAAATGAGCTGGTGAACTCTTTCCCCCTTTCACAGTTTCGGACTTTTGGGACTTGATTTAGAGAATGCAACAAAAGTTAGCCGGTTGATCATCACTCGGAATAAAGTTGCATAAATAACCACATGAAAAGAGGTAACCATGAGAATTTTGTTTGGTACTGGCAAGGATCAAAAAGCTTTCACTTTTTTGCTTCACAGCAATCAGTTCGGCTTGCCAAACATAGTGTTTTATTAGAAACCTAAACATTTTCCTAATATCTATTTTCGTTTTCTGTCTAGTGTTTTAGTTCATCAGAGTTCGAGTGTTGTAAGATTCACTTGTTCTTAGAATAGTATTATGGGGGGCCATATAAAAGGAAAAATGTATCTTTTTTCTACTTTTCTGTTATACAGATAATTATTTCAGATGGATCTGGTAACTAATCAAGTCAAGTAAACGGTTTATTTTTCTATTGCTGCTTTATTCTCACCTCATAATCTCCATTGCATGTCGTCTCATTTCAAATGTCATTTCGTCTTTTTTCTCCCTTTATGGTCATTGTGGCACATAGATACTGATTTTTCTTATCTTCAAACATAACACTGTATTTTTCATCTCATCTTAGATGTCATTTCTATCCTTTTTTTCCGCATTTATGGTCAGTGGGACACATTGGAACTGATCTTTTTTATTTTCTTTTTCCAGTGTCAAAAGAGAGTAGATTCCATTTTTATATTGACCAAATGTTATCCTTTGAGGCATTCGTTGGCATAAATAATTTTTTGAACTACCCTTTGTGGGTAAAGTTAATTCTCTCGTAGTACGAAGGATGGAACAAGTTGTATTACGACTCTGTACTATGTAACTCGAGTGGTAAAAGTCGAGGCTTTAGGTCGATCGATGATATATGAACAACATTGTTTTAGCCTTTGGTTCAGAGTTAAAATCTCTGAAAAATGAATGAATATTACACAGAATTACAAGTTGAGTCTGTCTGCCTGTCCCAACATGTTTGTGTATGTTGGGCTGGTAGAAAACTGGGCCTAGACATAGTTCAGAGCAACTTTTTGCCAGCTTAGGCTACCTGCCAACTTATACTCATTTATTATTTTCTCATGGTTGACAATTAATTCTTCAGATCTGCAAATTTTGATCTCCCATTTATAGAGTAAATACTCTTTTTTTTTTTTTTATTTTTTTTTTAATTTTTTATTTTTAATTTTTTTTTTTTTTTTTTTTTTTTGGGTTTCTTTTAATGTAACTTTTGGGGTGGCTCATCGATAAATTCAGATCTTCGTCATTTCAAGTTAGTATCTACTCTCGAAACTTTTACGAAAAACAAATGATTATTTATAATTACTTTTGACAATTAAATGTACAAAAGTTAAATTGTCATACGCATGATTGCAGGTAAAAGTCTAATCAACTAAATTCTGACTAGGTTTTATTAATTTTCTTAACATTTGCAAGAAAACTAATGAGAAAGTGACAGGCTATCTCTCGAAATTATTTAATAATTGGACTAAACAAAGACTTAGAAACATTTTATTTTATAATACCCCCATTTAAAAGAAAATTGTTTCCACTTTTCTTTTTGGAGAAGAATTAACCCATCTTGTTGAAGTTCTTCCAATGGATTTTCCAAAACAAGTAGGTATTGGAATATATTTTCCAAAATTATGGAGCCAAACTGAAATCGAAACCAAACTATTTGACTTGGTTCGGTTCGGTTCGGTTCCGTTACATAAATAATTAAATTTGAAATTCTCGATTTGATTCAGTTTGCAACGAAATCGAACTTAACTAGACCGTGTACATCTTATTAATAATTTGTGTATGTATCTTGTGAACATGTCAAAACATGGTGGTGCAGTGCAATTTTGTGAACTGAAAAATCTAGGAACAGCAGCAATAAATTGATTAGGACCACACAAAAAATAAAAATATTGTCACTAAATTCTATTCTCTCAAAACCAAACAGCAAAACCAGCGCACGTGATTCCAACACCAGCCATGTTCTTGCAGTGTTCAAATATGAACTAAATGACAAATATTCCTCTACGTAACCAACTTATTCTATACCCAACCACCACTTTCTTTAGCTTTTCATCTACTTATTTTTGTCGCATAATTAGGCAATCGCTTATTTTTGTGGTCCACTAGTATTAGAGAGAAAATTAATTAGATTCCGCGTGGTACGGAGATGTACAAATTGACGGCAATGTTAAGGAGTTCGAGTAAAGTTATACATTTAACAGACTGTCCATCTTAAAAACAATTTACATGGAAGTTGAGTCCAACATTTTACGCAAGTACTTAAGATCGATCTTATTGGATTGAAGTCAATTGACTCATTAAGTTCCATTCAATCTTGTTTCATCTAATGTATTTAATATATGTAAAACAAAGAACAAAGTTGAGATACTTTGATATCGTGTTATTTAGAGACAGTTTAAGTGATATTCACTTATGTAACAGTCTACTACTTAGATAATTTCATCTTGTTTTTCAAAAATTTTAAACAACTCTCTTTGGGTTACATGTTTTTTTCTTTTTTTCTTTTTTATATAGGGAAAATTAGGGCTTAGCTCTTAAATTTTCAATTAGCGATGATATGAGTCTTAAAACTATTAAATATGTGATTCTGGTGTCTCACATGATAGAAATCATTAATTTGAACGTTAAGTTTTCATGCGATTTTCTGATGACTTAAAGTTGGAAAAAAAATCATCAAACAATCAACATCCACATTGACAATTTCCATCACTTAGGAACCTGTGGGAATCGAACCGGGTTTGATTGATGCTCCAATGATTTGTGTTAAAACGTCTTTTTGGCAAATGCGAGTTTATTAAATCACACTTTCAATCGGATTGCGACACATGAATTCTAGAAGGTTCTTTTTTATGCTATTTCATTTCGCATTCTCGATGGTTGGCCTTAGGGTTTCATTCTATTCTCTCTCTGGGAGTGCACTGTTTTGAGGGCTTTCTCTGGTTTTTGTTCTCTCTATAATTCCTTTACAAATTCTTGATTTGAGAAGGCGATTGATATGATCTGGGATAGACAATCACTTGGTCAAGTTTTGGAATCCAAATTGAAGAAGTTGACAAACCAAGGTTTAAGTTTCGTGAAGGGCTCGAGAGCCGAAAGGAGTTGGATTCAAAGTTTGAAAGACATTTATAAAGAAAATTAGCAGCGTGGATGAAAACGACCATAACTTTCAGTTCGGTTGTCGAATTTTCGCCCATGATTACATTTTAGATATGGAACGAAATTTTGCACAAGGCTACGCGAGTTCATGGTACTTTTGGGCTTGCGATCGCACAGAAACAGGATTAGAACATTTTGTCGAGAATTTTAATTTTACGGGAATTTCCTTATGTTGTTAGAATTTTAGTTTAGGTAAGATTCTTGTAATCTTTAAAGTGATATTTTCAGCTTTATATTTTCCTAGGTTTAATATAAATAGGAAACTTTATTTCATTGTAAAAGAGAACTTTTTTGACATTATGAATT
>CAIGRH010278848.1:0-16648 GCA_903798295.1 Fraxinus nigra
ATTTCAACTATATTAACTAAATTTGCTCAATTTGTGTGAAAAAATAGGATTATCTTTATGGGGTTGTGGAGTAGTAAAAAGACAACTTAATATGTTTCGAATCCTAATATCATGATATTACAAAGTCAAACTAGTGTTGTAATTTAATTTTCGAAATTCGTATATTCATCACTCAAATGTTAAATTAATACATTTCGAAGTACAAAGTCGAACTAATAATAATGATAATAAATTAAAAGTGAAAATTTGTTGTATGACAAAAAAAAAAAAAAGACACGGATATCCTTGGTAAAAATTTGGTGCAAAAAAGAAAAGAATGGCAAAAAGGACTTTAACTAGCTTGCACAAAAAATGTGCAAATTATGGTGTTGGATTGGAGAGTGATTGCACTTGGGGATGACAAAAAAATTCGACAAATTCGATACCCGCGAGCCCCGCCTCGAACGGGACGGGGATCACCCGCTTAATCGGGTATTCGAGTCGAGGATGGGTAACGGGTGCCCTGCCCTGCCCTGCCCTGCCCTACCCTGTTTAGTTTGTTTTTTTTTAATCAATACTTTAAATGAAAGATTTCACGAAACTTTATTAGTTCTAATAGAAAATAGCAACTAAAACTATCTATTTGACAAATGATAGTAGCCTTAGTTTACCAAATACATTTGAATAATTTAACTTTTAAAAATAAATAAAGATTGAAAAATATATTATTGTCTCATTCTAATGAACGAGGGCAATAAGATGAATTATCAAAAACTTAAAAAAAAAATACATGAGACAAGGGTCTCGCCCCGCCTTAAATGGGTAACGGGACGAGGGGCGGGGGAGGTTGCCCGACCCGCTCGTTGTCATCCCTAATTGCACCAAATTTTTGGTGCAAAATAGTGAAATTTGGTGAAATAGTGTTAAAGCCGTAATCAAAAAGCTCATCGAATGAAGTTTATTTATGGTTTAGAAATGATTTCAACTCTTATGTAGTTTTTATTATTTAAGTTATATTTAGAAGTAGCAAAAACTCAAACAGGAAGAATGTTTGACATCTTCTCTTACTTTGAAACATTATTATACCCTTATTTTCGCTTAGATAAATACTGATGGAGTGTATAATTAAAAAGTTATAGGTCCCATTAAACGTGTGATTAAAATTATTTGTTAATTTTAATTTTAATTTTAATAATTTTTTAATTGAACTAAACAGAATCTACAGACTGCATATGAAGGGCGTAATCACCTTTACTTCCTACTATTACTACTACTACTACAAAGGGGGATTGACATGGGATTAATAAATGACTCTTGAACACGTAAATGCAAAATTAGAGGATCTAGATCAGTACTCCACGTAAACTGTCACATAAGCTATATATCCACGTGGACAGCCATGAACGAAAGAACCAGTAGGAAGATCCTCAGAAGAGGCTAAAAGGCCAAAGTCGACTAAGGTTATGGCTATCCGAGGCTCCTTCAAGATCCGAAGCACTGTTCGACCGGCGCCCCTTAAGCCCTAACATTGGTGGCCTACTTGAAGCACATCCACCTAAATGCAGAGGCTCTTTACATCCGAGGCTCCAGGCGTCCGAAGCCCTCTACCTTCAAAAGCTTTTCAACAAAGGCTAACATTGGTCTAGCGGAGTCCGATGCTACCTGTCTGGATCCAGAAATCCTTATGAAGCGATTGATGGGATATGTAATGATACTCTGTTAGTATGTCAGGCTATATCATGTAGGGTGGCTGACCCGTTATCAGATATTAAATGTAATGAGTTGACGGTAATGTGAAATCCGAGCCTAGAGGATGCAGCCACGTGGATGGGATCCAACGACCACCAAGCCGATCGGAGTAGTATAAATAGCTCCTCTTTGTTTGAAAGGAAGGTTGAGATAGGTATCTAAGGAGAAACAAAACATGAAATATACTCACATTGTGACATTTTCTTATAAGGTTTTACATATTTAGTCCTTTACAGATGAGTTAACTAACATAACCGCGAACACATAGAGGTCCCAACACAAACGTGTCATGATTTTACATCATATCTATCTTTCCACATATTCCGTCATAAAAGAGAGATTTAATAGGGAAAATCGATTGGATATTTGTTGACAGTGCGAATATCGCTGTAATCAAACTGCCGCGGTCCGAATATCTTTGTCTCTTGCCGGAAAGTGCCTCCCACATCCAGTCGGGTCAAACTACCGATTCCATCCCGGTACAAACACGTCGGAACTGTACTTCACATGGCAAGAGTGGATCCAACATCTATTAAGTTCATTTTTTGGGGTCAACAGATTGGCGCCGTCTGTGGGAAGTTCTTACACTAAACCACGAGTACCCGTGGAAAAACGGCCAGGCTACATATCGAGTGTGTAAAATATGAGTTCTACGGACGAAAATGCCCTAAGAAGAACGAGGGAACACCCTGAAGAAGGGAATCCCTCGCACGATATCCCAGCAGTCCACCCACGACCTCCAATGCGCAGAAGAGGAGGTTCCAGGGACGAAAATAGGGTCACAGCCAAACTCACTAGGGAAATAGCTGCGATGGCTGCCAACATGAGAAATATCACTCAACAGAACCTAGCCATGCAAGAAATGTTGATGAACATGCAGGGGCAGGGAGGCCATTGGGCTCCCCAACACACTGCCCCTAAAGATGTATTCACTGAAGCTCCAACATTTTACCAAGATGAAAACGAGGTCCGGAGTCAAGAGGCTGGGCATCGTTATGGAGGAATGGAAGCTCCTTGGGAGAGAGGGGTTGATGATCTATTGGCCAATTATGTTGCAGGAATACCACCTGAAGTTCTATTCAGTTTTCCTTCGGACCATGAGCCTGAAGATAGGCCACAAAGGTCTGCAAGTGTTTTTGACAAGATAGGACCACGGGCACCTAGAAATAGGCATGTATGTCCTCCTTCAATGCCTAGGAATAGACAACAGGAACCTCATCCAAACAAGGACCAATCCATGTACCATGAAGAGCCTCTGGTCCGACCCCCTAGAAATAGGCACGAGACGAGACCAGGCTAGGAGCGAAGTTGGAACCTTCCTGTTGCCTTCCAAAGTTGTCCAAATGGAAGATGAGGATTCTAAAGCTGTCCAAAGGGAAGATGAGGATTCTGAAGCTATAAGAAATGCTCCAATGTTAAACCACTTCACACTCCCTAAAATCCCAAAGTATGATGGGAGATGTGACCCCGCGAAGCATATGAACAATTATAAGACTCACATGAATCTGAAAAGGGCCACACCAGCTATGAAGTGTAGAGCCTTCCACTTGACCTTAAGCGGAGGAGTGGAAATTTGGTATACTAGGATACCAGAGGGAAGCATCCGAAGTTGGCCCGAGTTCAAGAAAGCCTTCTTAAAATGCTTCGCAACCAGTAAGGAAGGAGAAAGACTCATCCAAAGATTGCAGGATATGAGGCAACAGCAAGGTGAATCCTTAAAAAATTTCATTTCACACTTACTGATGAGATGACGTACTGCATACAAGTCACGGATAGAGAAGCATTAACTGACCTCAGAGGAGGATTGGACATGAACTCCCTTTTTTGGAGAGATGTACAGAACAAGGATCCTGCCACTTATAACGCCTTGCTAGAAATGATAAGGCAAGAGATCCTTAATGAAGAGTTAAAAAAATCATAGGAACAGGGCAAGCCAAAGCCTACCACATCTGCAAATGCAAAGAGGGAAATGTCCTACCTCTCATTTGATGGACAGTCAAGCCCCCACTGAATCATGGACAAAAACTTGTTGTGGCAACACTTAGTGCGGTGCTGACCCTAGCTTATGAAGAAGTCAGTCCTAGTGTGATGATGCGTCAGCGTCCAACCAACCCAAGGCGCTAACCAAGGGGCCATGATAGGGGATGAGGCGTCAAACCTAGGGATAGGAATGAAGCGTCACAATATTGTACCTATTACCAGTCTTACGGACACCTAGCGAAAAATTATCGTGACGCTGCAAGATGCCCCCCAAGAAACCTGTCAAGTAGGCCTAATCAACTGCCTCTAAACAATGAACAATGTCGACCCAACCGGGACGACCCTCCGCGTAAAAGGAAAAATGATGGCGAAAGGCCTAGAGACGTCCAAAGACAAAGGCGAGGTTCCCCCACTGAATAACAAACATGAGCCTATTCGAGAAATTGACACCATCATCGACGGACCCCATGTGGGGGGAGAGTCCAGAAACTCTCAAAGAAACTATACTAGGGAAGCAGGTGACCCCGGCCATGACCAACTACATAGTGAACCAGTCCCCAAACGAAAGAGCAGTCCCTCCAACCACTTTCACACAAGAGGATACAGTAGGAGTACATTATCCACACAGTGATGCCTTAGTAATAAGAGTTGTCGCGGCCCGCAATGGCCTGAAAAGGATGTTAGTGGATAATGGAAGTTCGGGCAACATCATATTTGGCACAACCTTTGACAAAATGAAGGTAGACCATGAACTAACCCCAATGAGTTCCCACTTATATAGCTTCACGGGAGATAGCATCATCCCAAGAGGCAAAATCACTCTAGCCATAGAGATAAGGGTGAAAACTTTGATTGCTCGCCATTTCATGGAGTTCCTCGTAGTAGATAACCGCTTTGCGTATCACGGGGTACTTGGAAGGCCCACCTTAAAGGAGCTATGGGTGGTCACCTCCATTCACCACTTATGCATGAAATCACTAACTGAAAATAGCATCGATACTGTNAATGAAGGTAGACCATGAACTAACACCGATGAATTCCCCCTTATATGGCTTCACGGGAGAAAGCATCATCCCAAGAGACAAAATCACTCTAGCCATAGAAATAGGGGTGGAACATCTGATTGCTCGCCATTTCATGGAGTTCCTCGTAGTGGACAATCGCTCTGCGTATCACGGGGTACTGGGAAGGCTCGCCTTAAATGAGCTATAGGCGGTCACCTCTATTCACCACTTATGCATGAGATTCCCAATTGAGGATGGCATTTTTATTGTTCGAGGTGATCAAAGAGGAGCTCGAGAATGCTACTCCAATTCTTTGAGGAAAGCCGAGCTTAGAACACACGTTATCTTTGCTGACGTCGAAATGGACGACCTTCCCGGACAAAGGGATTACTCCTGAACAAGGGAAAGATGTCCTTATGACTGATGTCACTGAAGAAGGAAGAGACCCTGACATAATGCAAACCTTTGAGCAAGGGACAACTGCGGAAAAAACAATCAGCTTAGAAGAATCGGATCCTTGCGTTATTGACTGTTATTGACTGCGAACCTTTAACAGCCCCAAGGAGGAGTTGGAAACCTTTCCTGCTAACCCCATGGATCTGACAAAGCGCCTGCAGGTGGGAAGCAATATCGCCGAGGAAACGAAAGAGCGGCTGAAAAGTTTCTTACTTAACAACATGGATGTGTTCGCTTGGAAACGCGGCGACATGATAGGCATCGATCCCAATGTCAGCTGTCATCACTTAAACATTGACGAAAAATCTACGTCTTACAGGCAGAAAAAATGGCCATCAACCCAGAAAGGTATGATGCTCTTAGAGACGAAGTAAAGAAGCTTATTGATAATGGTTTCATCAGAAAATCTGTATATCCAAAATGGGTATCCAACCCAGTTCTAGTTAGGAAGCACAATAGGAAGTGGAGGGTCTGCATTGACTTTTCAAACCTAAACCAAGCTTGTCCAAAGGACCGCTTTCCACTTCCCAGGATAGACCAGCTGGTGGACTCAATCGCTGGACATAATCTTCTTAGCTTCATGGACGCCTACTCTGGGTACAACCAAATTTTGATGTTTCCACTGGACGAAGAACACGCATCTTTCATCACGGATAAAGGACTCTACTGTTACAAAGCGATGCCCTTCGGGTTGAAGAATGTTAGAGCGACATACCAGAGGCTGGTTACAGAATGTTTGCCGACCTCATTGATAAAACTATGGAGGTCTACGTGGATGACATGCTGGTAAAGAGTTTGGAAGCAGCGGATCACATTTCTCACCTCAATGAAACGTTCCACATTCTGCGAAGGTACCGAATGAAACTCAATCCCTTAAAATGCGCATTTGGGGTATCATTAGGCAAGTTCCTTGGATTCATTGTTTACCAAAGAGGTATGGAAGCAAATCCTGAAAAGGTCAGAGCTTTTATTGAAATGAGGTCACCTCAGAAGCTGAAAGAGGTGCAGAGCCTCACTGGACGATTTGTAGCCTTGAATCGTTTCATTTCTAAAGCAACAGTCAAGTGTTTACCCTTTTTCAAAATTCTCAAGGGAGGGAACAAGTTCCAATGAACAGAAGAATGTGAGATGGCTCTGCAGGGGTTGAGAAAGCACTTGGGTCAGACACCTCTTCTCTCCAAACAAAAGAACCACGATGTATTGCACCTATACTTAGCAGTAACTTCGGGGGCTCTGAGCTCAGTTTTGATAAGTGAAGAAAACAACTATCAGCTGCCAGTATNGAAAGAGGTGCAGAGCCTCACTGGACGATTTGTAGCCTTGAATCGTTTCATTTCTAAAGCAACAGACAAGTGTCTACCATTCTTCAAAATTCTCAAAGGAGGGAACAAGTTCCAATGGACAAAAGAATGTAAGTTAGCTCTGTAGGGGTTGAAAAAGCACCTGGGTCAAGCGCATTTTCTCTCCAAACCAAAGGGCCACGAGGTATTGCACATATACTTAGTAGTAACCTCAGGGGCTTTGAGCTCAGTTTTGATAAGGGAGGAAAACATTTATCAGCTGCCGATATACTATGTCAGTAAGGCGTTAGTTGCAGTAGAAACACGATACCTGGACATGGAAAAGTTGGCCCTCACTCTAGTAATAGCTTCAAGGAAGTTACGGCCATATTTTCAAGCTCACAGCATCCATGTCTTAACCAATTATCCTCTCAAGCAAGTTCTTCAGAAGCTTGATACCTCCAGGAGACTACTTAAATTGATCGTTGAGCTCAACGAGTTCGACATCACTTATAAACCAAGGACAGCCATCAAAGGGCAAGCCCTGGCTGACTTTGTGGCATAATTTACCCCTGTACCAAACGTTGAAGAAGAAATGGAGCCCTCCGAACCTCAAATTTGGAGACTCTCAGTTGATAGATCTTTTGGGGACATAGGATCAAGGGGCATGAGTTGTCTTAATCAGCCCGGAAGGACACAAACTAACTTGTGCAATAAGGTTTGGTTTCAAGGCAACCAACAACGCAGCGAAGTATGAGGCCCTGTTAGCTAGCCTCCGGCTGGCAAGGAAGATGCAAATAAAGAGGCTCATCATTAGCAGTGACTCCCAACTAGTGGTTAGCCAAGTCCACAGAAACTTTTATGCTAGGGACAAAACCATGGCAGCTTATGTAAAGTTGGTAAGAAGCCTCATTCCTTCCTTCGAAAGGTTCGAGCTAATGCGAATACCCAGATCCTACAACGCACACGCCGACGCTTTGGCAAAGCTAGCAAGCAGCAAAGACTCTAAGTTACTCCCAGTAGTTCCAATTGATTACCTTCCCAGACCCTCCATTGAAGTTGGAGAAACTATAATGTGGGTGGAGGATATGCCTCTCTGGATGAAACCCCTCATATCCTACCTGAAGGATCAGACCTTACCTTCTCCAAAAGAAAAAAGCCAAAAAACTCAGAAGGAGGGCTGTTCCCTTTGTCATTCAAGATGATATATTATATAAATGTGGGTTTTTGCTACCCCTGCTAAGGTGCATTGGAGGAGAACAATTGAACTATGTGCTCAGAGAAATCCACAAAGGCATTTGCGGTAATCATATAGGAGGTTGGTCGTTGGCACAAAAAGTACTGAGGCAAGAGTACTACTGGCCTACCTTGAAAAAGGACGCACAGCAATTTGTCCAGAAATGTGATAAGTGACAACATTTCGCAACTATCCGAGGCAACACCTCCCCAAGAATTGAACGTGGTATCTAGCCCTTGGCCATTTGCAAAGTGGGGGATTGACTTAATCGGACCTCTCCCCAAAGGAAGAGGAAGTGCTAGCTTCGCAATCGTTGCTGTAGACTATTTCACTAAATGGGTGGAAGCTGAGCCACTTACCAAGATAACCGAGGCATCAAGAAACATTTCTCCTCCCCACACCATCCCCAAACAAATGGGTAGGTAGAAGCTATAAACAAAACAATCCCTATGGGGCAAAGGCTATGAGCCTCGTTAAAGTAGGTCTCTCATCCCCCAGGAGAATACACTTCGATGAGATAAACAATGATGAGATTCGAAGGTGTGGGTTAGACCTCCTTGAAGAAAAGAGAGACGATTCCTAAATCAAAATGACTGTGTATAAGAGGAAAATGACTAGGTACTTCAATGCCAGAGTAAAGAAGAGATCCTTCCGATTAGAAGATTTGGTGCTCCGGAGAGTTTTCTTGTCTTCCAAAGAACTGGGGACTGGTACGTTAGGACCCAATCGGGAATGACCCTATCGCATCGAAAAATAGGCTCATCCGTGGAATGTTGAACACTTGCGAATGTACTACCAATGAATGTAAATGACACTTGGAAGTTTTTCCCAGCCCTTGCAAATAAATAAAACCTTTGATCCCCTGATTGAGTTATCAGGAAGCGCAGGCACCTCGGAATAGAGGGAGACATCTCCCAGAAGGGATCCCTCCGCTTGAATTCCGAGGCTGACCTTACATGCCTTCGCATGGATAAACCATCCACCATGCGAGGAAGAGTGCACAACACATGCCTTCCTTGAGAAAACATCGGCCATCAAGGAAGAAGCCTTCGTATGGATGAACCTTCCACCATCCGAGGAATCATGCACCAGCACATGCCTTCCTTAAGACAATGTCAGCCATCAAAGAAGAAGCTTTCGTACGGATGAACCTTCCACCATGCGAGGAAGCGTGCACCAACACATACCTTCCTTAAGACAACGTCGGCCATCAAGGAAGAAGCCTTCGCGTGGATGAACCTTCCACCATGCGAGGAAACGCGCACCAGCACATGCCTTCCTTATACAACGTTGATCATCAAGGAAGAAGCCTTTGTTTGGTTGGACCATCCACCACGCAATGAGACATCTCCTAGAAGGGATCCCCCGCTTAAACTCCGGGGCTGACCCCACATGCCGTGGCATCTTGATGACTCAGTCGAAGTACGAAATCATTCGTGGATTCAACCTAGATTCAAATTATCTAATTGCATTCAGCACGTCAATTAGCTCAGATTGCTCGGGTTAACTTCACTCGGCTAAAGTTCAATTAGTTGCACTTTGGTTAAGTTCAATTCAAATTTATTTATACACGACACTACATTAGGGTCCGACTACTCAAACAAGAAAATAGAAATACAAAATCTTTATTCATCTAAACAAATAGTACAAGAGAAGACTCGAAAGCTTTACAGAATGATAGGATCAAAGTAAAATCTAGTCTATCCTTTGGGATGGGAAGGTGTTTGATCCTCAGCCGCAGGGGTATGAGCCACCTCCCCCGATGGAGCCTCTGTCAGCACCACCTTCACACAATCATCCTTTAAAAGAGTCTGAGGTACCTTCTCTTCAATGAATTTTGCTTTCAATTCTGAGGCGTCAAGCTCAGGGTACAACTCATCCACCTTACTAATCACCTCGTTGTAAGCGAACTTTCTCCAGTAGGAGCCGAGGCATTGATACTCTTCCGTATGATGGAAGTTGGTAATATAATTCTTCACTGCAATATCACCCGCCTCGACAACATCTAACTTATACATCCTACACTCATTGGCGTACCACTCTACTTGTTTCTCCATGAAATCCTGGGTTCCCCTACTGGAAGTTATCTGAACGTTCGCCCTCTCCAGAGCGTCAGCGGTAAGCCTATGATGATTATTGGAGGCCTCCACCTTCTTGGTCATTGAGGCAACTTCACATTGAGACTCGTAAACCTCCAGATTCATGGCTTCGACCGCAGAAAGGGCGAAGGCTAACTTCGCTTCACCTTCAAATTTCTGAGCCTTCAACTTATCAGCTTTAGTTTTATCCTTCCTCAGTTTAGCATCAGTAACAGTTAGCTGGGCATTTGCTTTCTCTAAAGCCTCAGCCGTGAGCCTCTGATGGTTGTTGGAGGTCTCCACCTTTTTGGTTAGCAAGGCCACTTCGCATTGTGACTCATGGACCTCCTGCTTCATGGTTTCAACTCCAGAAAAGGCGGAGGCCAACTTTGACTCATCTTCAACTTTCTGAGCTCTCAAGTCATCAACATCTGCTTTGACCCTCTTTAGTTCGGCCTCAATGACATTCAGTTTTTCATAAGAAGCCATGTTCCTCTGTTGAATGTCGGCCAAAACTTCCTGACATTCCAGGGCTACCCCAAAAGCCTTGACATTTTGGCTCACAAGGGTCACAGTAAGGTCCACTACGTCGCGGGTAGCCACGTAATCCTGCCACCTTTCAGTCCAAAACTTATAGAAAGCCTCAGTGGCACCTTGGACCTCAGCGGACAGCATTTCAATCACAATCGAAGCAATCTTGTTGTCACGACTCCCCATAAAGTTCCCAGACTTTCCTGGGTACTCTCCAATATCCTCTGAGGAGCCTTTGCAGCCGTTGACGCAGTATCCACCGAGTCATCACTAACCTCCCGAAGTTGATCTTCAATTGCGGCATTGATGGAAGCCTGCATCAATTTAGGCTGCTTGGGAGTTCCCTTTTCCCCATAACATACGATTGATCCGAAGCTACCGGAGCACCCCCCTCAAGTGCAAACTTCTTTTACTTCAAGGACTCTTCGGCTATCCCCTTTTCCTTATTAGCTATGAACTGATTCAATTGGAAGACCTCATTCTCTGTATTTTTCTCGGAAGAGTCTCTGACAAGGCGTTCGGGGCTTAGCCTAGCCCCTGAAGATGATCTCCAGGAGGTTACATTGAGAATCGTAGCCATATCAGGTTTGGGATACTCCTTTTTGGGTGCCATTTGTTCAAAGTGTTGCGAAATATGCCTTGGATCCAATCACGAATGGAAATAGAATGTTCAAAAATTTGTAGCCGGGAAGCTTTCAGAAAACGATAAAAAGAAAATTGTAGCAAGTAAAGTTTTTCAAATGACAAGATTCTGGATTTTATACAGAGAACTAAATGAATCTCAGACATCGGATCGAAGCCTTGATGATCAGAGGCATCCAAATCTTCGTACAATCTGGCCCGCAGAATTTAAAAGGTCTCCCCTGTCAATGCCCCAGATTGACGCATATACCTCACGCAAGCAAATAATTAACCATCGTTGTGCATTTAATTTAATACGGTCGTGCGTGTATTGGAAGTTGGTACAATATAGCTGTCGCCTTAGAAACATGCAAAACCATCAATACGTCTGCCAGCCTTGTATAATGGCTTATAACATCGGCCAGCCTTGTATAATCGAATTCACCCTCCGCAAGTCTGGATCGCTGTTGAAATTCCATACATAGCATGAATATCTATGTCTGGACTTGAGGGATTGGGAGGTTACATACTTCTGATCTTTGTGAAGTGACCTAGTAGCCTCGAAAATCTAAATGCCAGAATCTTTGTGGAAGGTTACATACTTCCGATCTTTGTGAAGTGGGAGGTTACATACTTTCGATCTTTGCGAAGTGACCCATAGCCTCAAAAATCTAAATGCCAAAGGTTTGACGCAAATTTAAAATAAATAAATAAATAAATAAATGATACTCCATATTATCACTTCAGAAGTTTGCACGACCTTCAAAAGTTTGCTCGATCAAACGGATCAATGTGTATCTTAGTCAACAATAACCATTTTTAAGTCGAACCTCTAGTACTTGAGGGAAAGCCCCACTACATAAATGCGTGATTTGTTTGTTCGAAAGGTGGCAAGATATTACAGATCGACAGTTATCAATAAGCAACAGAGAAAGAATAACAAAAGTTGAACATCTGCATCAGAATCATATGATATCAACAAAAATAGACAAATTTCGAATTCCATTAATAAAAATTGATTTACATAGTTTGGACTAAAGCCCTTACAAGAAATTAGTTTACTAAGGAGGTGGGGATTGCATAGGTTCAAAAGGCACTATGGCCCCAGCTTTGGCAGGATTAGCCTCTTCAACGTTGGCTGCTTCGACCTCCACATTGCCTCCCACCTCCACAGGGTCTGAAGCTCCTCCCCTTCTCCATTCTCCAAGAATTCCGCCCTTAAGTCAGAAGTAGGGACCTCCTTGTTGTGTATCTCTAACCACTAGATCACCTCATTATAGGTATACCTCCTCCAGTATATGCCAAATCGTTGGTAGTGCTCAGTGAGGTAGAAGTTGACCAAAAGGTTCTGCTCAACGTTTTTACTGGCAAGCTCATCGCCACGAACAGTTTCAACCTCTTTAGCAAGGCCAGTTACCAGGGAGGTCAGCTCTTCGACTTTTAGTGTTAGCTCGGCGTTCTCTTGGCTAGCCTTCTTAAGGGCTTCAACAGCAAGTTTTTGGTGGGCGTCGAAGTCTCCACCCGCTTCGTCAAGGCAACTACCTCGCTCTATGACTCATGAACTTCCTTTTTCAAGGATTTGTTTTCTGCCAAAACAGAAGCGAGTTCGACAGACCTTTCTGCCTCCTTCTTCTTGGCCACCTCAGCCTCGGCCCAGACCTTCTTAGCTGCCTCTTCAGCTTAGGAAACTTTACCCATAAACTCCTTGTTCTTCCTCGGAGCATCTTGAAGATTGCCTCCGTCTCAATAGCCATGCCAAATGACCTTGTTGTCTGGGCAACCATGGTGGAGACAACGTCCACAGCGTCGCTGGTTTCAACAAAGTTTTGCCATTTTTCGATCCAAAACGTGTGGAAAGTTGTCATGGCAGTTTGAATTTCAAGAGGCAGCAGAGTGATGGCCTGAGGCTCAAGTTCGGCAGACTGTTTGGCTAGATGCCCTTTCTCGTAGCCAATGGGACCACCCGAGGTTTTGCTTTTCTGGCAGGCTCTTGCCTCAGAGGTTCTACTGCAACATGGCGTTTTTACCCCTAGTAGCAGCATCAATCGAGGCTGCCAATAACTTCCCCCCAGCAAGAACCCCTGAGCCGGGTAGGGGGATGTGGGAGGAGCTGCCCACCTCGGTGGTGGATATCCGGAACTTCTTCTTAGGCTCCTCCGCGACAGTTTGTTTTCCCTTATCTAATGGAAGGGGCCCACTCTCATTCTGAGGTGCAGCTTCCTTGCTGACCCTCTCAATTTTCTTCTTTATCTACCTCCCACCAGCAGATGTACCCTTTACCCCCTTCCTGCCAGAGGTGGAAGTGGTAGCTAATATAGTCGCCACGTCAGGAGTGGGGAGCCTCCTCTTGTCAAAATTTTCTACAAAAAAACAGGCATCCAAATTAAAAGTGTATAAAACGATACATAAGCGTACGTTATATTAATATCAGCGAAGATCTTTTACCTCTGAGGCCATCAAGTTTAGATCTTCGTAAAAACGACAAGGAACGATTAGGTTGTGGAAATGTCAAACTGAGGAGGGCAGACGATAGATATCTGATAGGACCTCCCAGTGACTCTTATCAAGCTCGAAACACTCAACAGTCCCTAAAAAGCAACAAACATGGTGTCAGTATGAAGAATTATCCAACGATTACAAAAAGAAACTACGAAATGGTACTCACTGGGTTCAGAGTAAGAGGTTGGAACTTTAACAAAGAGGACAGTGTCATCTTCACACTCCTGCCACTTCCCCCAAACCTAGAACCATGTCTCCTTCCACCCTTTGATGGAGGAGGAGAGACCTGTCACTAAAGGAGCATGAGCCCCCCCATGGGCACATGGAATACCAACCCCTGGAATCCCCTTTTCCTAGTGCCCTAGGTTCAAAAATGGTTTGAAAAACATATAGGGGCATGTCCTCGCCCGGGGAGGTCCACTTCCAGAGAACATATGACCCAACTAATTGAGCCCGGGCATTTGGGGATAGTCGGGTAGGAGCCAGTCCATATAACCTAAGGACAGCTCGGAAGAAGGGATGAATGGGAATGCGAAGCCCCGATTTAAGCAGAAAATTGCTAATAGCGACACACCCATGCCTTGGACGACAGGCTCGCTCATTAGGGGATGGAGATAGAAGCTCAATATTGTAAGGAATCATATATTTCTCCCTAAGATTAGCTAAGAGGTCAGATTGGTGTTTGATGGAATCTTCAATGCCCCCCAAGCTACCTCGTCATCTTCGCTATAAGACCCCTCCCCAGATGTAGTCGCACTCCTGCTAGCCTCGAAAGCCCTAACAAGGTCGGTAGTATGTGTAATTTCAACCCCAATCTCACCAGCTAGCCTATGTATCCCTGTACTATCCTCAGAAGAAGAGGAGGAAGAAACAGAAGATATCATCAACTCCAAAACGCAAATAAAACTCTTCGTGCAAAATGCTGCAAATTCACAACACTTACATGTGTACCCTGAAGAAAAAGACAATAAAGAACTCGGGGA
Source organism: Fraxinus nigra (assembly GCA_903798295.1). NCBI lineage: Eukaryota > Viridiplantae > Streptophyta > Magnoliopsida > Lamiales > Oleaceae > Fraxinus > Fraxinus nigra. The sequence continues at coordinate 14,398 of CAIGRH010278848.1, forward strand.
CGCGAATGAAGCTTGTAAACTTGAAGAGACTGTGAAAAAAGATGAAATTTGCGAGCGATATTTGCTTAAAGATAGAAGGAAAAGAATTACTCTTGTAGACAATTTTCTTTTATAGGCATAATAATTCAACCTCAGCCGTTGGATCCAGATCTAAACCATCTACCCACACATTGTGGGAGATAAAATCGGAGCCCCATGTGGGTCCGGACTCTTTGGATTCAAGGGCCAGGATTAAGGCGTCAGATGCACGCGTCCTTCCGCATCTGGGATATAAAGGGAAAACAGATGAGACAGTCATGATTACACATTAAATGTGACAGTTGTTGCGTGTATTGTGAATTGCACCATCATGATTGCCTTCTCTTGGAAATGGCCAATGACATCAAATCATCCAGGCACCATCGTAAAAAACTCCTTGTGTTTCGCAAAAAGCGATTTGAAATAATAATGAACACCTCATAAATATCGATCCGAGGCTGCTTTGTAAGCGACAGACGTTCCCAACTTCATTCGTGAACTTCGGATACATTATTTGTCACGGACGTTGGTAACAAGGACGTCTTAAACAAGTAGGGTCGCCTCGGAGGTTCGAACCTCTTTCCCTCGAAATATCACCCGGCACCAGGAAGTCCATGCATTACATGAATAACAATGCATAGACTTAGGAGACTATTGTTACCCCCCAAAATTAGAGGATCCAGATTAGCGCTCCACGTAAGCTGCCACATAAGCAATATATCCGCATGGACAGCCACAAACGAAAGAACCAGTTGGAAGATCCTTAGAAAAGGCTAAAAGGTCAAAGTCGATTAAGGTTATGGCTATCCGAGGCTTCTTCAAGATTCGAAGCACTATTCGACCGGCGCCCCTTCAGCCCTAACATTGGAGTCCTACTTAAAGCACACCCACCTAAATGCAGAGACTCCTTACATCCGAGGCTCCAGGCGTCCGAAGCCCTCTACCCCCAAAAGCTTTTCAACAAAGGTCGACTTTGGTCTAGCGGAGTCTGATGCTACCTGTCTAGATTCGGAAATCCTTATGAAGCGATTGATGGGATATATAATGATACTCTATTAGTATATCAGGCTATATTATGTAGGGTAGCTGACCCGTTATCAGATATTAAATGTAATGAGTTGACAATGATGTAAAATTCGGGCCTAGAGGATGCAGCCACGTGGATCGGATCCAACGACCACCACGCCGATTAGAGTAGTATAAATAGCTCCTCTTTGTATGAAAGAGAGGTTGAGATGGGTATCTAAGGAGAAAAAAACACGAAATATACTCACATTGTGACATTTTCTTATAAGGTTTTACATACTTAGTCTTTTACAGATAAGTTAACTAACATAACCGCAAACACATGGAGGTCCCAACACAAACGTGTCATGATTTTACATCATATCTATCATTCCACATATTCTGTCATAAAAGAGAGATTTAATGGGGGAAAATCGACTGGATATTCGTTGACAGTGCAAATATCGCTGTAATCAAACTGCCGCGGTCCGAACATCTTTGTCTCTTGCTGAAAAGTGTCTCCCGCGTCCAATCGAGTCAAACTACCGATTCTATTCCGGTACAAACGTGTTGGATCCGTACTGACATGGCAAGAGTGGACTCGACATCTATTGAATTCATTTTTTTGGGATTAACAGTATTAACAAAAAGCTTTACATCATATCTATAGGGGAGATACTATTTAGTACATGCCAATAATCTCTCATTTAATCTCATGTAGATATATATAATTTTCAATTTTGTTAACTTTTATTTTTCAAAATAGTGTTTGCCAATTTTACGTAGTTGTTTAGAAGTAGAAACTCGTATAAATCCATTTATTTTTTATTTTTATTTTTTTGTATTCGACTAAATACCATGTCATATTTGTACAAATAAAGTTCCAATTCATTTTCTTCACCTTTTTACACTTTTGAAAGCAAGAAACGAGAATAAAACAAAAAATGTTCTATACTAATTTTGTTTTACGGCAAACATGTACTATTAAGATCCTATAATTGCAGGAGGAAAATACAAGATATGTTCGATTTCACATGGTCATTTGTAAAAATATCCAAAATTTGTTTAGTGTCAATTTTACAATATTTTAGATCAAAATATCATTGTTCACAATTTATAATTCCACACCGAAGACAAAAATGTGTATACAATTAAAACATTTGTTGACAAATAAAATTATCACAAAAAAGGGGGTGTTATCTACACTTTGTATTTTCTCATTTATTTT
>CAIGRH010278860.1:0-19665 GCA_903798295.1 Fraxinus nigra
AAAAGTTCGCGGTCGCTACAACAAGGGAGTTACACCATCCATGCTTCATATCCCTAACTACCTATAATACCATTTCAGATTCTTTTGTAATTGTTTTTCTGGCATTAATATGTAATTGTTAGCTGGTGATGGTTTTTAGCCTACAGATTGGTGAATCGGCGCCTCTATTCAATTTGACTAAACAAGTATTTCTTTGTTTTCATCTAAGTTGTCTGTGATTTCAAGTCCTGCAAGTGCTATAACCAATGGGAGTTGAGTAGATATTTTTTTGCGCATGCTAGTGTATGTATATATTATCGAGCTAACGAGTTCTCCACTAATGACTGCATTCGACTGGCCTAAATTACCAAATTACACAGGCCAGATAATATGCATCTTATAATGTTCTGAATCTCTGATTTTGATTTTAACTGAAGTTTGACTGTAGCATAGCAAAAGCTCTATTGTATCTAATAGACTCTGCATGCAGGTGTCTGAAGCATCTGTTAGCAGAAACCGTAGTACAATCATTGTCCCCGCAGGAGGGGCCCGAGATGACGGATGGGCTGCATTTAGGAATATTTTGGCAGAAATAAATGAAGCATCAAGGCTTTTCGTTCTGCCCAATCGGGTACCTTTTCATCCATCAATATTTGGCTTTTCTAGCTCTACTTATTCTTGAGGCGCCTCAAAAGCCAAACCTTTCTTTTTGTGTGAATACATCAGCAAAACTCGGAACCTTCAGAACACCTTGTTGGACTTTCAGATGATGTTGGGGTTGGCTTTATATCCAGTCACAGTTCTCAACCTTCCGCAGCAACTGACTTGAATGTGGATCGGTCTGCTGATTTGCCACCACCCGAAGAAATCAATAACATGGGAGTCTCCAAAGTGATACGGGCTGATCAAAAGAGATTCTTCTTTGACCTTGGGAGCAACAACAGAGGCCATTTCTTGAGAATATCAGAGGTATTGCTCAGTGGTCTGCATTGATAGACAACTGGGATTGGCTTGCTTAATTTTTCCATGTTTAGGTATTTTATTATCTATTTGCGTGTTTTTAAAATGTCACTGAATTGCAGGTCGCAGGTTCAGATCGCTCCTCCATCATTCTCCCACTGTCAGGATTGAAGCAGTTTTATGAAATGGTGGGTCATTTTGTGGAGATCTCGAAAGATCGAATTGAAGGGATGACTGGTGCAAATGTTCGGACTGTCGACCCCCCTCAGAGATGATTCTGGATGACTCATTTGTTGGGTAATAAATACAGCCATTGGGTCCGAAATAAATTGATGGAAAACTATGATGTGATATGTTATTGGGATGGAGTCTCGAGCTTGATGTGACAGTGTTTCGCCTTATTTGTGTTTCGATTGACTCTTGATAAGTTTGGTATCACTTTCAATTCAAGTAATCGTGTACTGTTAGCAAGTTCGATTTTTATATACGAATAGCTCATAAATAAACCAATACGCAATGTTTAAACAAACGTTTGGATTTCCTCCTGGTGTGGTCTCTGCTGTTATATATTCTGCCAGAAAATTGTCCAACTGTATATTTGGGCTATCTGTTCTATGGAGTGGATTCTGAACTTAAATTAATGAATGAACTGTTGCAGGCTTTGATGAATATGTTTCTGAAATTTAGAATTTTTGTACATGTTTATGCTCGACCACATTGTTTTATAGTGTTACTTTTCTCGTTGTTCACACTACCACAAAAAATGGTGTGACAGAAGGTGGGACTGTTTGGTGGGGTTTTTACTTTTGCATTTTGTAGAATAAGTTAATTTATGTCAGCTTTTTCTAAAAGTTGAGTTCTTCATGAAAAATTTTCAAATGTTTTCAAAAGTAATTTCTTAATTTTGAAAGCAATTTTTGATTTTTTAAAAATGTCAAACGACCCTTGTATATTTGAGTAGTTGGTAATTGCACAAAGGAGGTTAACACGACTTTATGACAAGTGTTTGCACGCTTATTTAAATATTAACTTATCTTACCTCTAATTATTACAAATATTTGTTGAATTATTTTGTCTTATCGTTTTTTAAATTTCGACACTCATTGTTTACACAAATCACTATTCTTCTCACCTAAAAATCTTTGATATCTTCATTTCATTATTCTAGATGTGAATTGAATTAGAATGCTAAAATAATATTGGAACGCATTTTGATTTCACATTCACATAAATATTTATATACAGTGATTTACACCGAGTCTGTTTGAATCTCATTATTGATATCGAATTCATTTTGGAACCATATATTAATGGAGAATGTGTGGTTAAAAAATAACGAAATGTTTTGAGATTGTATGTAATATTATTTTATTATAGAATGTGTTCTTGAAATGAAAAAAGAGAAAAATATATTTTAAAAAAAAAGAGAATTAGCATAATATTGATAATGTAATTACATGTATAAANAAAAAAAAAAAAAAAAGAAACACTCTTGCCGTGCAGTGCACCATTTCATAAAATTCTAGTTTTAAGAACTGGTTTCGATTCAGTGCACAGAAGAAATTTTTTTTGAAGGAAGTAGGCGAAGATTGACAGTATAGTTTTAGGGCACCCTCAAATCCTTCCCGCCTAAGGAACACGGAGGGGTTATTTATAGCTACCAATTCGGACTCGCAGTCAAAGAAAATCTTATACAGTATTAGCTGGTTACTACTGCATTTGGAGTGCCCTTTTAATGGCAATTCATCCTCCAGAAGAGTCGGCTACTGACAATAATGGTGTCACCATTGAGGTGGATGAAGAAATCGAAGGAGACGTAACGGGTTCCTTGAATTATCGCTTTTCAAGAATGGGAGAACCGGTTCCTATAAAGTCCGAACCTGATTCCGGGTTTGACACGGAATGCCTTCCGTCACAGCCTTTGGCCGTCTCCGAACGTTTTCGCCTCCTCTTTGTTGCTCATTCAGATGGTCACTATTTTTTTTTTTTTAACATTAACATTAATTGCTTAGCTGGTCTATTGGTAGCGTTTTAATTGCTATTTCTTGTTATGTTTGTTTAGGGTTTTGTGTTGCAAAGACTAAGGAGGTTATTGCAGCCGCTGAGGAATTTAAAGACAAAAATACTGGTCGATCTGTACAGGAGTTTAGCTTCTTGGACCTTCCTATTGGAAAGGTTTCAATATTGGCCTTGTCAGCTGATGATTCCGTCCTTGCAGCCACTGTGGGAAGTGATATCCATTTTTTTGCTGTTAGCGCTTTGCTCCATAAGGTATGCACTAAGGCCGATAGAGCTTCTCCAAGGCTATATGACATTTTTTCTCTGTTGATACATGCTTATTAGTTGACTATTTATTATCTATAAGATCTTCAAGCTATCTACTATTAGTTCGCAACAAATCTAAGTTGCCATAAAATGTTTTTCTGAATGTCCTTTTCTCCTCAAGTGTATTATGAAGAAACGAAACTTTAGACCACTAAAACAATAAGAGTTTTATCTGGAAATATGAACTGAATTTGAATTAGATGGTAAAGGCCAACTCAAAATAAGGCTGGGAACTTCAGGAGTTCAGAGGTCCTGTGAAATGCAAGAAGAAAACAAGAAATTACACCAGAAATAGTGGAATAATGTTCAGGATGTTGGTATTGCTAGATATATACCGGGGGATTTGGATTTGAATTTAGATGGTAAAGACCAACTCAAAATAAGGCTTGCTAGATATATACCGGGGGATTTGAATTTGAATTAGATGGTAAAGACCAACTCAAAATGAGGATGGGAACTTTAGGAGTTCAAAGGGTCCTGTGAACCGCAAGAAGAAACCAGAAATTACACCAGAAATAGTGGAATAATGTTCAGGTTGTTGGTATTGCTAGATATATACTGGGGGATTTAAAGGAATCAGATGTTGAGAAACTAGCATAGACCAAGCTAATTTATAAGTAGCTGTAAAATTTGTTTTCTGTTTAGAGCATATAAAACTGACCCTCTTTTTTCTTCACTTTATCCATGGGGAATCTGCCGAAGTGATATCTTTATCTTTCTTTCTATGGCGATGTAACAGGAGCAAAAACCATCCTTCTCAGTCTCACTTGATGAGTCCAGTTGCATTAAGGACATGCGGTGGTCTAGAAAATTTGAAAAGGTTTATGTTACCCTTTCAACTGATGGAAAACTTTACTGTGGATCTGGTCAAGCCCCCCCTGATTACATGATGGACAATGTTGATTGTGGTATGCCTTTCTTCTTTTTGAATATATTAGTTCTCTGAACACGAGTCCGGTGCTAGATGAGCCTCACAGAATGCCAGAACTTTAGTTTTAGTAATTTAATGTCATAGAAATATTTGTATGCACCTTTTGCCTTTCAGATATTTATTCACCATCTTATTGAATGTCGTTAGAACAAAAGACTATTCAAGGACATTACTAATGGTGAAAACCTTTTTTTTTTGTGCATGACTACAAATAAAATGAATTATTTTCTTCACTGCCAAAAGAACTAAGCTGTTTGCATTGATATTGATCATTTTTCTTCCAATGAAACACTTGATCCTGTTTCATAGAATGTATATAACTTGTTCAAACGTGCAAAATGTGGTGCCCTTTTCTTTTTTATAAATATTTTGCTTACTCTCAATTTTTTTGGGCAAGTTGATTGGAGTGTGAAGGGAAATTTTGTTGCTGTGGCGAGGAAAAATGTCCTCAGTATTTTGTCATCTCAATTTAAGGAAAGGTTGAGGTTGTCGCTTCCATTCAAGTCAGTCGTTGGTGATTCAGATGTTAATCAAGTTATAAAAGGTATTGGACCAGATTATCAAAAAAATTCTTGATGCCAGTCTACCTTTCTCTGTATAATTTTATTGTTTTTATTACTACTATTGCATATAGCACCGTTTGTGGAGTTTTTGTTGTTTGGATCTATATTCATTGTTAGTTCAGAGGTACAGTCTATTCAGCCTACCGGAACTATTGTAGTAAAATTTTCTTTCTAGCTAGAGCACAATATTTTGAGCCATTGCTAGGCAAGCAAGCCGTGGCTCACGTAGGTTATTGCTGCCAGTCAGTACTTGATATGGTGATAATTTGCATTATTCACTTGGTCCGCTCCTGATATGTTTGGGGACTGCATTGTTAAACAATATAATTTTTTAACTCTTTACACAAGTGCCTAATGGTAACAGTTGCACCATTTCTTCTGACATGCCAAATTGCTGCTACAAATTACATCGATATCATTGTTTCTAATTTCAAATTTACCCCCTGTTTGCTACCACATGGTTGAAATGAATTTTTATATTTCACTTCACTTTTTTATAACTAAGTTGAATTTGAAATTCTGAAATTTAGATGAAATATTCCATCTGTTATTTTCAAGTGATGTTCTTTGACCTTTGTGAAGCATCTCAAAAAAACATAGGACAAATTGAGTACCTATTCATTGTGATCTGGAATTAGATGGTTAACACGAACACAAAGTTTAATGAAATCTGTTACTTGATTGAATGGGAAAAGGCTGGATACACTTGGTAGGTGGTTGGAAGGGCAGAATGAAAGTAAGTTCATTTAATTGTTTGAGCCGTCGATAGAGAACTGAAATTTCTGTTGCTATTTGTAATGCCTTTGGCCTCGTGATCCCCAGTGTTACGACTCTCTTTCATTATGACAGCAGCTAAGGATTCCATCCTTGCAGCAGACAATTTCAAAGCTTTAGAGAGAATCTGCTTCATTAGTGTTTTATATGTATGGAGTTACAAAAGGTTGTGGTTTGCCTTTACGCTAGATGCTTTATTCCATTCGGATCTTTCCGTTATGTCTTTCAAAAGTGTAGTAGGTTATTTAAGCAAAGACAATGTAGTTGTTAGGTCCACCGGAAATTTAGGGTTTTGGGAATGTGAGTAGAGTTAGATTCTTTCCCCTAAACGTCTAATGTGGACTATTTGGTGTGGATTTAACAGAGGAGCTGCTGAGAGGTTGAAATTCAACTTACAGGCTGATATCTCTCCCTTGTAACTTTTATTAATTAAAATTCTCATTGCATCCATTCTTGGAATATAGAAACTTCTTTTTTCGCAAGGGATATAGCTGAAGAAAGCTTCTATATATTTGTTGATAATGTGTCTTCCTCTTTTGTATCATTTATTGAGATTGGAATTATGAAATAACGGTTTTTGGGAGAAGTCTTTTTGCTTTTTTGTTTCTGTTGCAAATTCTGTTGGTTGGTTATGTTGCAAGTTCTGATCAAGTATGAATTGCTGGATTTTCATAATCCCTTAATCCATAAAACCTAATTGTTCCTTATCTTCGTTATTGTTAATTATCTACTTATCCATTGATTTATTATCATTTTTAATGTTTTGGGGTACCAGTGGATGCTATCAGATGGATCCGTCCAGATTGTATAGTTGTGGGATGCTTTCTATTGAGTGTTGATGGTGAGGAGGAAAATTACTTGGTTCAAGTTATTACAAGCAAGGGCAGCAAAATTACTGATGTCAGCGTATGATTCCCTTCTACTGACTTCTATGTATTGGATGAAAATTACTCTATATTTGTATGTTATTTTTCATATTGTTTGTGATTTTAGCCAAGTGCTGAAGTGAGCTTCAGGAAGTGCTGCATTATGATGTCGATCAGTTCAATATAACTGGGGCTCATTGCCTGCCAACTTTTTATCACGTGGATAGTTACCTATGTTAATGCTGTAACGTGGATACTAAGCTACTGTAACTTTTCCTGTTTCAGGCATTTTTGCTCTTTAGAATATATTATTTGAGGTTCATGTGGTCTTAGTATGTTCTGCACTGGTAAGCGTGCAGAATACATTTCTGCAATAAATTATGCCAATCCTACAAAAAGAAAATTTAAATAGAGAAATCTTCTAGTTCTCATGTTATTGGTTTATCGAGAAAAGTAGATATTGAAGCAAATGCATAATAAGATAATTCTATTTTTTTGTTTGATTTTGATTTGTTTCAGATTTTAAATATATCTTTAATTTTCCCTTCCAGGCCTCTTCCAAGCCGATTGTGTTATCCTTCGAAAATATTTTTCTTGATTTCCGTCCTGATGATGTTCCTGTTGCACGCGGACCACATCTGTTCCTCAGTTATTTAGATCTTCAGTAAGCATATGTTAACTTCTAATTATTTTTCTTCGTTGTATGGCTAAATTGAAGTTATGTTGTGTGCTATTCACTCCTATTGTGTTTTAACCATGATTGCTTTGTTGGCATACCTTTAACTGCCTAAAAGGCACTCCATATCTGTCACTGTTGATACTTGTCTCTTAGCCTATGTTTGGCTCATGTTTACATTTCATTATAAACACTAAAGCCACTTTTTATCTATATATTTCGAGGGACCCACAAATACTACCCACTTATCCACTACTTATTTCTAACTATTTATGATTTAAACCATTTATAAACACTTCCCAAACATACTTTTAGTATTTATTGGTATAAAGTTAACTATTGTTTCTGCAAGAGAGCAAAATATGCAAATAAATTTCGGAAACAGAAAGTAACACACTATTTTCTTGCTTGATTTTTCTGCATTGTACGTTGGCTTCTGGTGAAGGATTGACACTACACTTGCCTCTGCTTTAATGGGGCTTCAACTCATTGTTTGCTGGGAGAACAGTATCCCCCGATCTTCTGCATCCCTACAAAGGAGCCTTAATTCCTCCTTTTTTTTTTTTTTTTTCCACCTATGACCAGGGAAACTTTTTACTCAAATAGGAACTTGCTATTATCCTCAAGTTTCATAGAAAATAATATATCCTGTCTGTTAATTTAGTCTCTTGATCTTCTTCCCTCTGGCTCTCCATGCTGATTCAACTGCCACAATTGAGACACGGAACAGTTTACTTCAGTTCCCATCTTCTGAGGGTTATTCTCTAGCCGTTCCTTTTCCTTCTTTAATAACTTGGTTTGATATCAGTGTTTCCACTATTCAATTACACAAATGAGGCATGAGGAACTTTAATTGTGGCTAACAGAAGGTTTGTGAGCTTGCTTATGAAAGTTCTAGTGGGATCAGATTGTGCTTCATGCTTGCATAACAAAAAATGTTTTATACAAGAATTCTTGCAATTTTGGATATGTGCTAATGGATAAAAGGTATTTCATAGAAAACAGGAGGTTCTAGACTCATCTAGTTGGACTTTTTAAGGCAAAAAACATTTCTTCGAGTCTTCACGATTGAAACTGGGGCCATTTCAAAAATAAACAGCAGTCTATATAAATGATACAATATTTTCATTGTCTGTCTTATCTTATTTGTGACTGGCCAATTATCGTGTCCGTATTTCATAAGATGCAGGAGCTTGCATTTTGGTAAGCCTCATGAGTCACTTTTTTATAAACCGAAATCTGGACTACCTTTCAGTTCTTTTACTATCTTTTTTATTTTTATTTTTCATGAGAATTACCTCATGAGTCTAATCATCAATATGCTTGCAACAACTACGCCACCCGTTCACAATTTAAGCCCATAAATTAGGGAAAACTTGCAACGACGCGAATTTTATCTTCCTTAAAAAGAATTTGCAAAAAACTATTGCTTTAAAATTTGAAATTTATCGGTAGCTACATCTTAACAGTACAATGCCAAATTATTGTGGTTACATACTTGTCTGGCAAAGCATAGAAAGAGTTAACTAACTATAATTGTGTATTTCTATTTGTTACAGTGGACTTGCATTTATTGCTAATAGGAAGAATCTGTCTCAGCATGTTGTATTATTTCGCTGGTCACTGGATTATGGGAAGAACGAAGCTGCATTGATTGATATTCTCAATGACGCTTGGATTCCACATATTGAATGTCAAGGTGCTCTAGTTTGTACTCAGGATTAGTCTATATCACCAAGTTTTATCAGATTGTTTTGTCTGCTTTCCCCTTTCTTTTACATATCCTATTCACTGCATATATATATATATGAAGAGAAATTATGTAGCAAGCATTGGTGCTTAGCGCTATGCCATGACCCTAGTGCTTAGCATAAACTAAGCACGGTGCTTATTAGATCATTTATTTCTCTGTATTTATATTATTTTCTGAGTTTTTCGTTTTTTGTTTTTTTTTGGGTGACATGATGGTTGATTTGGAGAATTAAATTTGTTATTTATGTTTGCAAGGTGAATGCGCTTCTTTGGTACCCCAATGACATTGATACAAATTGTCAATGTGTTGTAAGTTGATGGAAGTTCGTTGTTCATGCTAGATGATTTTGTTTGATGACAACACATCAACTCATTTGAGAAAATGCTATCACTCAAAATATTTTGTGCGAATGTTGTCTTGAAATGGTGCACTAGTTCAGAAAATATGTAATATGCTAGAAATTACAAATATAGTAGGTGCATAAATATCTCTCTTACCAAAATTGTATAAGTAGGACGATAAATAATTAAATTATCCATTTTGTTTTTAACGTATATTTTTTTCTTTTTTTTTTTCTTCAGGAGACGGTGAAGACAATTTGATCTTAGGACTCACTGTTGACAAGGTTTGCCAGAATGAAAATGTCAAATTCACACTTGGAGAAGAGGAAACAGAAGTTTCGCCTTGTTGCATTCTTGTATGCCTAACACTTGATGGAAAGATTTCTATCTTTCACTTCGCTAGGTATTTTTCCATGTTATAATTTTAGTACTCTCTTTATGCTGTTTAGGTATCTCTTCTAGGTGACTTAACCTTCTTTTCTAAAGAAACTATATACACTAGATTTGAAATGACTTCTTTTGTAGTGCTATAGGTGCTTCAGTATCATCTAAGAACTTGGCTGATTCTGGTGAGGACGAGGATGCTTCTCTTGTGTCATCGTTAAAACATGGGCCCGCCCAGATTTCTTCGGAAGTGAAGGAAGAAAGTGGAGAACAAACCTTTTCAAGGTTTAAATCTCATGAATTGAGTGGAACTGACAAAAGAGAGAATGAGAGGTTTACTATTGCAAATGCCCAACCATCTTCGTTACTTGCAAACATCAAATCAGAAGACAAGCGTATTAGTGAAAATCAGGAACGGAAACCTCATCCAAAGTTACAAACGTCAGAAGCTGATGAGCCAAAAATATTCCCTCCTATGAGGCTGATCAAAGATAGCAATATTCAAACACCACTTGTTGCAGGGAAGCAAGACGTAAAGTTGGAGCATTTATCATTTAAAACTTCTAGTCTTGAGGGTTCTCAACCTTTGGCTAAAGGTTTTAGTAAGACAGAGGACAAATCTATTTCTGAAGTCAAATCTAGCCCAAGTTCCTTCTCAGAAAAAGTGTTATCCCTAAGCAACAATCAACAAACAGGTAGCAGTATGGAATCATCGGGAAAGATGGCATCAACTAATTTACAGAATACGCGGCCTTCAACCTGGTCAAGTGTAAAAGTTGATTCTTTAAAAACGTTTGATGAAAGGCCTTTGTTGCTACCTTCCCATGGCATTGAGCGGAGGATCTCTCACAAGTCTGATATAAGTGCTTCTCAACTTGCTGGAGATTCACTTCGAGATAATTCACATATGAAGGAGCGGGCTGGACCTTCAGTTACATTTAATTCTTCCGGACAGAGATCTGCTACAGGAACTGGAAATATCTACTCATTGTCTGCACATCGGGGCTCACAAGTGTCAAATCAGGGGAGTTCTACTTTAGGAAAATCTTTTGAGGCCCAGCCCAACAAAGAAAATCATGCGACTCGCTCCACAACGGGGTCACTATTTCCCGATCCAAACGTATCAAAACAGTTCAGCAATGTAATTTACTTATCTTGGGTTATCATATGTTCTTGAGACATCTATGAAGTTATTCTTTCATAGTTGGCTCACTACAGAGCTCTTCTAAATTTGATTTTCTTTTATTCGTTTGCATAATAAAAAGAGGTTTACAAAATAGAGCAACAACTTCAGATAAAATATTAGTTAAGCCTCTCACTCATTGTGCAGGAGTTTATGAATTCCTGGCTATTGTTTACAATTTTTTCTGTCTCCATTTTAATACCTGCTAGTTTATGTGGCAGTAGTTTTGTTCTTCTCCACATTCTAGTTTCTATGCTAAAGAGATTGTTGAATCATCTCTTCTAAAAGTTTAACTGTTATAACTTGTATATGTATTCATTTTCTCATCAATCATCTGACACGTGGAGATGTCTAAAATTGGTGGCTGTGATATCTGCACACATGACATTTGCCAAATTTAACACCATGTTGAACCTCCTCATTAAAGATTAACATAGTGGAGAGATGATGAATATATTTATTTATATTTGTTGAAAGTATCTTCAATACAGATAATGGTTTTTTAGTTGTATGATACTGTAATTTGCCTTCTTTTGTATCCATAATGTAATGAAATATGCGATGTGTGTTTCTTATGTTGTATTTTTCAGGTTGAAGAGATGGCCAACAAATTGAACAACCTTCTTGAAGGTATTGAAGGAAAAGGTGGGTTTAAGGATGCATCTGTCGCTTCCCAAGAAAAAGCAGTTATGGAGTTGGAGGATGGCATATGGGCTCTTTCAGGCAAATGCAGAACGTGGAAGGTTAGCCTTTTGTTTTTACGCTCTAGGTCTTATTTCACATTTACTAGTCAATCTAAGAGCTCGTGTATTTTTGAGTTTTGCTACCTATCTTCTGCCTTCTCTTTTCAGTTTCCATTAGAAACCTACTGTCTATTGTGTTATACTAACTCTATTGCGGAATGGGATGGTTTATTGTGACTTGGGTCAATGTTTCAAGAGAGGCCCCTCTCTCTGTATTTTTTTTTACCATCCAAGCATCTGCTCGTTCATTTCGCTGTCACTCTCTCTCTTCCTTTCTCCTTTTCCAATTTACTCCCGTGTCATGTCAATCTTTAATCATGCTCTTCACCACAACTGAACTAATGAGACTGATAAACCGATGGAAGGAACTCAAAAACAATCCCACAAAAACTGCTATGATTAAAAATTCTTGGCTGCAATCTAGCACAAATTAAGCATAGGAAGCTTTTGTTTTGTTGTTATCTGAATCCTATATGGCGACCCTATCCTGAGTGTCATTATTTAGACTATTAAGGAGAGCCGTAAGGGTGTTTATAGGCTTATAGCAAAACTTGAAATATTTGCTTTACTATACTATTAGTCCTGGTGGGTTGAGAAACTATGCACTCCATCCATCTGCGATTCACTGAGTTGATTTGACTTGGTCGAACTGGCAATATTTAGTGCGTAATTTTTCGTTAAATAGTTAATGATCATAGGAAAAACTTACATGGCAATAAATTCCATGTTTGGAGTTTTGATTTTCCATTTTTTTTTTGTTTCATTTTTTTGAAAAGTGTATAGTATATAGCTATATGCCTGACAAAATGGATCAAGGTTACAAAAGTAATCGAGGGAAGGGGGTTGATTTATGTCCAGCAATTCAAATTTAAACTATTGTCCAATTCATCGGTTATTTAATTCTCCATCAATTTATACATGTGGCATTGTAAAGTTTTGTTGATTATTTTATTGTTCATCTCTTGACTGTGTAGGGAATAATGGATAAGCAACAAATAGAGGTCCAACTTCTTTTTGATAAGACAGTACAAGGTAGGTTCCTAGTTCTTGTTCATGCAAAGTTGTGTTGTACTTGTGGAGTTATGGATGTAAATAAAATTACTTTCTTTGTGATGTTATGTGAACGTTTTCTAGATGAACGTGACCTGTCCAATTACTCTTCAATTTGAACACTAGCAGAAGGGGGCTTGAGTGCCATGTGCTCCTTGTTGACAAACACAAAAGTCAAATGCTAGTTTTGAAATTGTCCCAAGTACCAAGCAGCAAAAACAAAATTCTATGTATCGATAGCTAACCTTTGGGGCGGGCAGCTTCTTAATATGGCACATCAGAAGTTAGGCTCTATGCAAAATGACTCTTTGATTCACCGAGTTCCATGCTAGTGTACGTCTTAACCATCAATAACAAATGATTACCTTTTCCTTTAATTTCTCAATTCCTTCAGGAAGAAATTCACATATTTCTAATATTAGGATCATATTTGATTTCCTAAGGTTAGGATGAAATTGTTCGATTTCCTAAGATTAGAGCAAGATATGATAGATTTCCCAAGATCAGGATCTGATTTACTGCTCCTCTTGTTTCATAAATACATGCAACTGTTTCAGATGAATAAACTGAATTGGCTTTAACCAATATGGTATTGTGGCGATTTTATTTTCTGGGCTCTGTTTTTTCTGGATCCTTTTCCCTTGCATCTTCCTTTTCTATTTTCAGTCTTCACCCTATTGTAGGTTTAACCAAATATTTATTGTACACTTAATTGTAGGAGATAATTATGTTTAAGATATATGATACATCAGCTTATTGTAATGTTTGATATAGAAATGAAATTTAAATTTTCTACAGTTCACATTCATGTTATTAAGTTTAATTGATCGAAAGTGTCTGATTGCACAAGGTAATGGTTCAATCATGCATGGACACTTTTATGCTGCTGCTCCTGTTGGAACCCTCCTTGTAGTCCATCCTCCTGCTGCACATTAATGATCTAGATTATGGCCTTAGATGTATGTGTGCTTAGGGCAGCATGCTAATGTTATGTCTCAGCCATTGATGGTGTTTGTAAACTGTTATGTCAAACTATATATTGACTTGTATAAGTGCATTTGATGATCTTCATAGGAGCTAGCCAGTTTATAGTTCCATATTTTCCTTGCTGAGTTGAAGTTTGCAATTTCTTTTATTTCCAATAATCTAAAAAACGATACATATTCCATTTCAAGTTGCTGGATAACTGTTAATGTTTTTTCCAGTTTTGGCAAGGAAAATATATGTGGAAGGAATTTTCAAGCAAGCTACAGATAACCGATATTGGGACCTTTGGAATCGTCAAAAATTGAGTCCTGAACTAGAGTTGATGAGCAGACATATCTTAGATTTAGATCAGGTGCATAGAAGTTGAACGTTAATCTTTTCTCCATTCCATATGTTTCCTGCATTTCCGTAGCTTCTTTTCCCCTTGTATTCCAGGAGTTGACCAATCAGATGATTGAATTGGAAAGGCACTTCAATGCTCTTGAGCTCAATAAGTTTGGTGAAAATAGAGAGATGCAAACAAACCAGAAAGCTTTGCAAAGTTGGCGTGGACAATCCAGGTACTGGATTACTGTTGTCCCTTTCCGCCTTTTTGTAGCCACAGTAAATTCATTCATTTAAGTTGTGCGTGAGAACATGAAAACCTTCATACCGAATTCCTTTTTCCTTTTTAATTTATTGTATCTGGGGGCTTAATGAGCCCTGAGGTCAATCAAGTTAGTTCATATTCATCAGTGCAGGCAATCAGACTGTAACGTACTTGAGTGTGGCTTCCATGCAGGCACATTCAGGAGTTGCATAGTTTACATAACACAATGAGTGCACAATTAGCAGCAGCTGAGCAACTTTCTGAGTGCCTCTCAAAACAGATGGCTGCTCTAAATATAGAGTCTTCTGTAAAAGAACGGGATGTCAAAAAGAAACTGTTTGAATCCATTGGTCTCTCCTACATTGATGCCTCCCACGGCTCCCCGAGTAAGGAAAGGGCTCTAGATACCTTGTCAAATGAAGAACTATTGATTACTACTCGTTCTGTTTCTGCTAAAGAGCAGTCCAGTAGACACCAATCTAATCTTTCCAAGGGTTGTGATCCAGAAACTGTAAGGCGGCGTCGAGACTCACTGGATCAGGTATATCCCTTGGCCCGATTTTTTTTATTTATTTTTTTGGGTTATTTAATCCAGATGAGTTGGTAAATTCTGCATGCTTCTCATGCTGTCCCTAGTTTTTCGTTTTCTTGACCCCTTTTCTTATTATTCAATGGTTGTATACATAGAAAAGAGCTAACTGTATTGTTAATCATTTGGGCAATAATGTGTGCGCTGATATTCTATCCAATATTGCTCATGCATCATTGCACGTGTTATGGTAGCTGGGTATGTGACCAATCCATTTTCAGACACAACCTTATTCAAATCTTCTAGGAAAATCGTTCTTTTATGTCCACATCAAATTGGTTTCTTCTGATTCTGATAACTGAAATGAGACCCTCACACTTTGCTAGGTGAGAATTCTGTAAAATGATTAGGGTTGGATATGGTCCCAAAATTTTCGGGTATTTAATAAATGAAATCATCGGGTCCAAATATAATTATGGAACCATTGGAGTCGGTTCGATTCTGTTTGGTTCCGTACCATAATTATTATTTTTAACATTTACAACAACACTACATAAGTACAGCTAATGACATGTTCATTTGTAGCTTCGATGGGTAGTTGGAGACGGAAAGTCAGACTTGACGGTCGGCGGCTTCGATTTGGGCATGTAGATGTAGGTTTCCCATTTATCAAATGATTTGGGGTTAGCGGACCTCTGCTTACCGAATGAAAGTATGAAATTGTAAAAAGAAGGATAAAAAAATTAATAATTGTGCTAACAATGAAATTAACAATGAAATTAATAATTGTGCCAAAAAAATTAAATTTAGGTTGGATTGGGCTGGGCTAGCTAGGCATGGACTTGGCTTGGGAGTTGGAGTATTAATCACTAAATTAGTTAATTTACTAATTTGCTTAGAAAAAATTAAAATAATTTAATTAATTCAATATAAAAAAATTTAAAAATTATTTAGATTCGGTTCTTCGTCTAGAACCAAACCAAACCAAACCCATCGATTCTTGATTCAAATATCCGTTCAGGTATTTAACTTATGAAGAACTGCTTGGTTCGGGAGTTTTATCCNAAAATTAAATTTAGGTTGGATTGGGCTGGGCTAGCTAGGCATGGACTTGGCTTGGGAGTTGGAGTATTAATCACTAAATTAGTTAATTTACTAATTTGCTTAGAAAAAATTAAAATAATTTAATTAATTCAATATAAAAAAATTTAAAAATTATTTAGATTCGGTTCTTCGTCTAGAACCAAACCAAACCAAACCCATCGATTCTTGATTCAAATATCCGTTCAGGTATTTAACTTATGAAGAACTGCTTGGTTCGGGAGTTTTATCCTGCCCTAAAAATGATAGTCATTCAGCTGTAGGTTTGACACCCCCACTTACCTAAACCAACAAATGATGGAAGTCTTGGAACTGTCAGTGGGTTAGTTAACCTCGTTCTGATTGTAAAATTTGTGGATTCAGTTTCTGTCTATAGGGATCAGTAGTTTATCTTGTGTTGTTATAGAAATACATGAACATCAAGGCTTTTAAAGCTTTTGGTTTTTGGATTACAATTGTTTCCACCACCTTTTGGTCCCTTAATTTCTCACCACTATATGCAGAGTTGGGCTAGATTTGAGCCTCCAAAAACAACTGTTAAAAGGATGCTTTTGCATGAAGATGGCGAGTTGAGTGCAAGTCAATCATTTTTTACAGGTGATAAACAAGATCTAACTCCTCAATTCCAGAAGGAACCCGAAGTTGCTCGTTCAGTACTTTCTAATGTCTCGGCAGCGTCTTTGTTCCAACCCAAAAACAGAGGTAAGTCCCACTTTTGGAGAAGGTACAATTTCTTTTGGAGCTTATGTTTTAACAATATTAAAGTTAAACTTGATGATGATTATTTTCTGTTGCTTGGGGCCCTTCTGAAATTTCAGAAGATCTATCTATTGAGACATCATCACCATCTTTGGCCCGACAGACAGCTAGACTTCTGGATCGTGGAATGGAAGTATTATCAACAAAACCTTCTGCCTTAACATCACAATTAGCATTGGAATCAATAACTACTCGAGATATTGCGGAAGGAACTCGCAAACTGACTGATGAAAATTCAATGTGTAGTGTACCTTTTGTCGGAAAGAATGATGTCTTTGCAGCAAGCGAACCTAAATTTTCTATGCAGTCTAAAATGCACGTCAGTCAAACACCATCGACCACCACTAGGTTGGCTGCACAAACACTGGTAACACCCAACAATTCCAGTGAAATTTCAGTTCATAATGATAAGAAACTTGGTTCAACTAAGTCTACAACTGGGGATGAGAATCATATGCCAGCAATGACTGGGAGCCCATTATTTGAGCCTAAATATTCATTTGCCCCTGCATCTACTTTTGGTTCAGGGTCCTACCTGACAAAGACAGATTTACACACTGAAAATTTATCAAACCAAAGCCATCCCCGTTTAGTTGTATCATCTTCTACATCACTTCAATCAACTCCAAGTTCATCCTTACCTTCTACATCTACCTTGGCATTTTCAACTCCTGAAATGAGTGGAATCTCATCAATTGAGCCTCCTGTGGTCATGTTTGGCACAAAGACAGATGGGATTTCTCCACCTCAGGCTTCAATTGCCAATTTGTCTTCAACAGTAGAAGAGAGTATTACAACAGAGGCTTCAGCTTCTAAAGTCGAGTTTTCCACACCTACATCTGATTCGGAACTTGGACCTTCAGCGCCATCTTCAACGCCAGAATTTTCAACCAAGTCAAAATCTGGTAATCAAATTGATTTAGGTGGCATGTTAAGTTCTTCGTCAGATATTGCATCAAATATTAAGCCAGAAGAGCCTTATGTGGCAGAAGATCCACTACCAACAGCTGTATCAAGTGCTGGGATCGTTCCTGAAGTGAAACACTTAACATCTGATGCTTCTCATGAGGATGAAATGGAGGAAGAAGCCCCTGAGACTGATCAAACAACTGAACTTGCATTAGGAAATCTTGGTGGGTTTGGGCTGGGATCAATGCCAAACTCAACGGCTGCAAGTTCAAATCCATTCGGTGTAGCAGTGCTCAACAGAGATGCTGCTCCTGCTAGCTCAACATTTACAATGTCTGGTCCCAGTGGTGAGCTGTTTCGCCCTGCATCCCTTAACTTCCAATCTCTACAACCTTCTCAAGCACCGTGGCCAACAACGAATGTCGGTGCCTTTTCTGGTGGATTTAATACCGGGATCACTAGTCAAGCTCCTACTGTAAGTGGGTTTGGACAACTGGCACATATTGGATCTGGGCAACAAGTGCTGGGGTCAGTGCTTGGTGGTTTTGGACAGTCAAGGCAGCTTGGTGCTGGTCTTACTGGAACTAGTGCTTCTTCTGCAAGTGGCTTTGGTAATGGTTTCATGGGCGTTTCTTCCACTGGTTCTGGAGGTGGCTTTGCTGCTGCTTCCACAGGTGGTGGATTTGCTGCTGCCGCAACAGGTGGTGGGTTTTCTAGTTTGGCATCAGGTGGGGGTGGATTTGCTGCTGCAGCAATAGGTGGTGGTGGTGGGTTTGCTGGAGCTGCTGCCCCTGCTGGAGGTGGGTTTGCTGGAGCCGCTGCCACAGGGGGTATTGGGTTTTCAGGTAAAGGATGTGTTGGATTTATTTATTGCAGATTAAAACTAGGTATTGATCTATAAGATAAATGAATTTAATCGAGGAAGCAATAAATAATTGCAACACTATAGTCATCTTTTTGAGACTTGAACTTGATCATGAAATTTTAATTGCAAATAGGGAAATATGTCGTGCAGAGCTTGCAATAAAGTGAATTAGTAAAGGATGCACCTGGTTTTAGGAGTAGGCTTTTGGGGGCCTCTTGTTTCACAAAATTATTAATTGTATAATTTTATTTTGTATACTGTAAAGGTGGTGGATTTGGAGGTTTTGGCAATCAGCAAGGTGTTGGATTTGGAGGTTTTGGCAATCAGCAAGGTAGTGCGGGTGGTTTCTCAGCATTTGGTAGCAGTTCAGGAGCTGGAAGACCTCCAACTGAACTCCTCACACAGATGAGGAAATAATTGCTAACAATGGGCTCATAGAGAAGTTCATGGGGGCGATAAGTAACGATAGAGGATACACTCCAATGCTCAACACCTGTATTTCTATCTATTATCTCTAAGTACTTTCTGCAGAATTTCTGTATGCCTTGCTGTTGTGTATTTATCTGATACTTTGTTGGATTCAAGCAAGCAACGAGGTTTATGCGTGGGAAAGAATTGTTGCTTCATCATCAATGAAATTCCTTTTCAAATCCTTCATACGCAATCTTCAATTTCGACATTTGGAGGATTATTTCGAATATATTTTAAAACTAAACGAGTTCTAAAACAATCCACCACATTCAACAGAAATACCTACATTCTGAACTTTATCCTCCCTCCAATAGTTCATTGAATCACATGTTGGTGTCTCCATCTCGTCGTGCATCACTAGGTACATGCTATATTTAAATATTACATTCATCGTAAGGTACAAGAATATACATCAAAGTATGCTATATATATGCATGCAGATCATTAGAAATGTGTGAATAAACGCTTTCGCAAGTTAGTCATTTACTATCACAAACATAAGCATGCATCAATTAGAAATGTGCAGCGTCGATATCATATATTTTTCCCTTTTCAGCCTCCAAGGCACCGTTTGATTCACCAAGTTTTCCATGGAAGTTGGAAATGTTTTTCCATTTTCCACATTTTGTTCCGTTTGATTGTCAAACTTTTCCATGGAATTTGGTTTCTATCCAGCCTCTTTACGCGCCCTCTATCCAGCCAATTAAGGAATTGCATTTCTTGCCTATTTGGTGAGAATTGAGTTTTCCAGCTTTTTTATTTAAAAAAAATTTTTTTTTTAGCAATTGAAATTTTTTTTATCAACAATGATGAAAAAAAAATTTCCCTTTAATAAACAATTTTCATGCAAAATAAAGTCAAAACGAAATATATTCGATATTGTAATTTTTTAAAAAAAAATTTAAATTTTTTTTTGGCAATTAGAAC
>CAIGRH010278863.1:0-15364 GCA_903798295.1 Fraxinus nigra
CTTTCATCCGGGTCAAGGCATTAGGTCTAGAATTTGTTCCAATTGCCAAAAAAAATTGAAAAAAAAAAAATAATCATACCGAATACCATTCGTTTGGCTTTGTTTTGTATGGAAATTGTCAATAAAGTGAAAAAAAAATTTTACCATTGTGTTTAGAATTTTTTTCAATTGAAAAAAAAATACCTGGAAAATATTTACTCAGAAAACATCAAGCATTTATTTTTCTCAAAAATTTGGAACGTTGGAAAACATTTTTCTGTGAAAATTTTACTTATCAAACACTACAAAAGTTCCATGAAAAATGTACCCTATCAAACGGAAGCTAAAAAAGTCACACTTCTGCGGTGAAAAATGTATATATTGGGTTACAATGTTTTACACTTCTTCATCCTCAACGACTAAAGCTATGATGATTTACTAATAGTGGCTGATCTGTTTTTGAATCCTAACATGAAGCAAAATATTCTTCGATTCTTTTCAATCCGCATCTTGGTTAGAACAACACTTAGGTCACCAAACATATTTTCCCTTCCACCAATAACCACTTGAACTTACAATTTTGTTTCAACTAAGGTACTCTATCTTTGGATATAAAGAAAGTGGCTTAACAGTAAGAAAACTATGAGCATGATGATCACGTGTACCCAAAGAAAAAAAAAAATTAAAAATTAAAAAAGTAAAGCTATTCAAGTCAAGTCTAAGGGCCCGTTTAATAGAACTTTTATTTATACTTTTTGTAGAAGAGTTTACTTAGAAAATTACTTTACAATTCTTACGATTTGGGTCAACACATTTCTACCAACCAATTCTATTGAATATTAATCCCGAAGAACATGAAAAAAAAAAAAAAAAAAAAATCCCGTGCGCGCACGGGAAACGTTTCCAATTTATTTATTTATTTTTTTAAATCTTCCACAACTTCCAATTAAAATTATTGTTGTTATTTATTGAGTAGAAATTTAACTTTACAAACAAAGAAAAAAAAATAATCAAACCAAATCAATTTCAGTAACATAATAACATAGCATAAATTGCAATTTCCTAAATATATATTGTTGTTATTTATTGTTGTAAAAAAAAAATTCTCTTCCAACTTCCAATTTAAAAAAAAAAATCATCTGCAATTAATAATAATTAGTAGAAATTTAACTTTAAAGTGCGGAGTCTTCACATATTTTNAAAAAAAAAAAAAATCACGTGTAAAAGCATAATATCTACGGTGCATTGTATGAATTTTTTGAATTCCCAACTTTGGTCAACAGTTTTTTTTTATTTTCTTCCAACTTTTGAATCTTCTTTATCACCAAGTTCAGAATACAAGACTTGTTACTACTAGAGATCAGGAAAATTTATTATATATGAAAAATCTATCCTTCATATAGATTTGAATAAGAGTTTTTTATTTTTTATTTTTCAAAAAGACTTAGATCTTATTTGATTTGTATTTCGATTTTTAGTTTTCGGTATTAAATGTCTATTTTAAAAATTCAAAAAATGCTTTTGATTTATTATTTTGAAAAAATGCTTTTCAAAACAAAAAGGAAAAACACATTTATTTTTAAATTTTTAAAAATTATTTTATTGAATGAATTTGATTATTCAGTAAAATAGAGCAATTTTATGTTAATATATTATTAAATAATTTCCTGCTACAAAAACAAAATACACTTAAATGATAATTGATTTGGAAAAAAAATAAATAAAATTAATGACGTGAATCTGGAAAAATAAGAATTACAGACCAAACTGCAAAAATTAACTTTAGCAAAATAAAATAAATCTGGAAAACCTAAAGAAATATACAATGAAATAATTTATTGAAACTGCAGAAAAAAAAAATATCAAAACGAAAAAACGATTTACGTCAATCCTCAAATGTTGAGCAGTGTTGTGCACGACATCGGGCTTTGTACAGAAAGCTACGATCGATGAGGTAAGAACAAGGAAAAATCATTTTTTTGATTGGGTGGGCTACGCATATATAAAAAGAATCTTGACATTTGTACGCTGAATTTATACACTTTGGTTGACATTGAATGGTTGCCAACAAATAATTGAATTAAAATTTTTTTTAAAACATTCAAGAAATCAGAAAATTACCTTGACTATTGAGGCTTGACGCTTGAGAAATATGCTTGAAAAACGAAACTAGAATGGAAGAGACGATAGTTGGAGTGTCGGACTTGGAAAGTAAATCCATAAACTTTAGGTTTCTCTAGTAAATTCAATTTTGTTAGGATTGCATCCATTTATTTGGTCAATCATTTCTTCTATCAATATGATGTGACGAACTTATTTAGATATCCTCGTCTTTCATAATATGTAGTACACCAAGTACAAACGTGTTGTCTGTAACTTTTTCCTATCGATTCTATTTCTTTTCCACAATAACATAACTTAATGAGAGATCTCCACTTTTAACATTTCTAGTACGTGAACCTCTTTTGATGTTTTATAATTAGTTATGTTTATATGTTCTCCAAAATTATACGCTTCCTAAATAAGACCATTTTCTTTATATGCATCATTTTCTTTTGAAGATTTTTACTTAGAATCACAAGTATTCACGCTTCAAAGATGCCTTAAATACATCAGATATAATATTAACGACTTGTCTTCTCAGGATGTAAAAAAATATACGCTTCCTAAATAGGACCATTTTCTTTTGAAGATTTTTACTTAGAATCAAACGTATTCATGCTTCAGGCGTGCCTTAGATATATCAAATATAATATTATCGTCTTGTCTTTCCAAGACATCAATTCAAGTTGGAGCATTTTAAGTTGGTGTGTGAGATATTGTTGATCTCTTTAAATAGATAATGTATCTAAATGAATTATCTTTCAAACTTCTGGTTCGAATTATTTTTATAAAGATCTAGATAATATAATGATGTATTATGTATATTATTTTCAATTTCTCAATTTCCCCTCTTAATACTAAGAAAATTATTTAATCAAATTTAGAATTAGCAGACCACGTAATAATATATTACCCCTTAGGGCTTGATATATTTCATAAGAGTTCAAACTATATATTTATTATCAGCCTTCTTTACTTTTAATCTCAATGCATTGTGATGGATCAATTGTACATATATTGCACTATCAAAATAATTAGATGAAAATATCAGGCTCTCGCCATAATCCAAATATAGGGGGGAAATTTTGATGTTGGCACGATACTAATAATATTTCCTAAACAGAAATGGAAAGTACTTTGTTGTCAATAGTAACAATTGAGAAATAAATTAAAGACGTTTAACTAGCAATAGTGTTAAACCATTTATCGTCATCCCAACTAATACTTATTGAAAAGTCGAGATTTAGACTTGCTAGTATTAACAAGACACATAGCCTTGATTGTATATCAGAAAATTATACTCATAATTTAAAATTTGAACAATAATTTTGCAAACTTGAGGTTGCAATCACATTGCAATCATCTAGCAGATGTATTATATTTATTGGATATAAATAATATCTAGATGGTCAGCATAGAAGATGACGGGCTCCTTATATCACCCCTGTTTATTTTCAAGATTGTAAGGATTTAATCCCAACATTAGCTTGTGATAGTTAGTGACCAATTTATAATATAGAAAACAAGTATTATATATAGAATTTTTGGATTGAAGAATCTCCTAAATTTTCATTAAATATTCACTTGAATTCTCGTTTTGCATCATTATTAATCTATTGATAGTCTAACTGGACATGCCAATAATAAAATATTATAGTTATTGAACTTCTGATTCAATATAATATTTATTAATATATCACGTGTAATTATTTATAAATTACATCGACCGTTACTTAATTATCCAAAACAATTACATCTTTATTAATAAAACATTTTTTCACGAGAAAATAAATTATATGAACTAAGAAAACGTGCATTGCACGTTGCTTTTACCTAGTGATTTATTTAAATGGGTCAATTAAGTGTGGTNTCGTTTTGCATCATTATTAATCTATTGATAGTCTAACTGGACATGCCAATAATAAAATATTATAGTTATTGAACTTCTGATTCAATATAATATTTATTAATATATCACGTGTAATTATTTATCAATTACATCGATTGTTACTTAATTATCCAAAACAATTACATCTTTATTAATAAAACATTTTTTCACGAGAAAATAAATTATATGAACTAAGAAAACGTGCATTGCACGTTGCTTTTACCTAGTGATTTATTTAAATGGGTCAATTAAGTGTGGTAATGTCATTGATACTTTAGCAACATTGGTTAGACGACATTATTTTTTTAAATAAGGGATTGGGCATTCTGCACGGTGACTCAATTGAAGAAGCGATTTTTTTTGTCATCTCATCCTGTGGAGGCCCTTTAAGAGTTATGCTACACAAACAGAGTCATTGACGGGGATTTAAAAATAGGGAAACACGTGTTGCAATATCATTGGACAATTAGAAAAAAAAAAACTATCAATAAAGTTCCTGTTCTTAAACCCTGTTTCAGTAACATTATTCTAACAATAGTAAATTTGTCCCTCCATATCGCATAATATTGACTCTTATGAAAATTTCATAAAATACATCAAATCAAATATTCGTTTGATATTCTTTGGGAATAACAAAATAGTATTCTTGATTATATATGTGGTTGTGTTGTGTTTCTACATGAGCATCAACATTGCCCTTGTTTGATCCCATTATGTTCAAAACACATTTTCCACTCTTTTCTTTTCAATCTCATATTATTCAATAAAGTAATATTACATGTAAATCTAAAAATTTTCCTTATTTTTCAATTATACATTTTCCATCAATTTATTATTCCAAAATGAATTTTTAAAAAAATGGGACTGGTTGTGTTGTATTTCTACATGAGTATCAACGTAGCCCTTGTTTGATCCCATTATTTTCAGAACACATTTTCCACTCATTTCTTTTCAATCACATATTATTCAATAAAGTAATATTACACGTAAATCCAAAAATTTTCCTTATTTTTCAATTATACATTCTCCATCAATTTATTATTCCAAAATGAATTCTTAAAAAAATAGGGCTCAAACATACCCATAATTTTTTTCATATTAAGTTGTGCTTCTTTATGAGCAAATAATATTCTTTTAGAATGGTAAAACGTTGTGTTTTCTTCGAAAGCAACACCAAATTAAACATATCCATTAAATATGTACAAATAATATATTTTATATTGTGATCAATAATAACATACAAATCAAATACAAAAATTGAATATGCACAATGTAATGATTGTATCTTTACATAACAATCAATTAAAGAAAACACGTCAGTTTATCAATTGAAATTGATAGGTGAATGCGTGTAATAGGATAATTATTTAATGTAATACTAAAATCTTTGTAATTGAGACAATAAACAATTCTTGTACTAAACAACTAATTTAAAAGAATTTGATTGTTGTTCGTGTACATATTTATCACGAATGGACTATTGGATTTTAATCATAATCATTAGATTCGAAGAAGATGGGTTATAAACATGGTGTCCAAATTCCACGAAAATCGAATCATGAAACGTTAAGATATCAATATTTTGATAACAGCTGTCCAATTCTACAATTTTCTGCACCGTTGATTCCGAAGTAATAACACAACTCTTACATAGTATATAGAATCACATTTTTTCACGAATATCAATCCAATATTATTTTAGAATATTAACTCATACTTTTATTTAGGAAGCAATAACAAAGTATTATTTAGAAATTTAAGATGTATAAGGTTCATACTTTTTCAAGAGTATTAATGCAATATTTCCGTAGAATTTTGTTTAAACAGAGTCTTTTTTTACTAAGAACATTGACATAGAATCCGTCTAGAATATAATATGTGCAAATCTTATAATTTTTCAAGAATGACAATACAATATTATTTTTAAATATTGTTACTGTGTGAATTTGTTCTTCTTCAGGGCAACAAAATAACTCCTATCTAGAGCACATTCATATATTTTCTTGATAGCTTATGTACAGATTTTTCTTCATTAAACTTTTTAAATGATTCATGTAACGAACTTTAGGCTGATAACTACCGAATCAGATGACTATAGGGCATCATATATTTAGATACCCAATAGGTTTAATTACTCGAATCATAAATGATATGAAGAAAAGTATAATATTTATCACAATTCTTTTATGAATTCAAATCTTTTTTAAACTTAATAGTGCTTTCTTTATGGGGAATATACTAAAACTTAGGTCAACTAGTTAAAGGTCATTCCATGTTCAAAGTCACCTCACCATACTGATGACCACCATCCCAAATTTCACATACGCAGTCAAGACTTACTCACAAGAGTTTAGTGTGTACAGTGCAGATGATACATGAAGCAACCTATATCAAGTACTCCAAACAAGTTTTAAATTAAGTCAATGGAAACTTTATTCGGAGTTCATTCATTTTGCTAGTACTTGATCACAAGATAACATGTCCAATAATTTTAAAGTGTTATAATATCAAAAACCTATTTTTTTCTTCTTCTTTTTTTTCAATTTTTTATTTTTCATTTTTCGTTTTAAAAGGACAATGAAAAAATGAGATAACAAATAAACAAATAGAGTGAATGCATGAGTATGTAGACACCATGTACTTGGAAATGCATGCACATAAAGATCTACTCAATGAAGAACACAAATGCTCATACTTTTAAGAGCAAAGCAAGCAACACCCATTTACAACATCACTTTGACCACATATTTCACTCTTTTTTACCTAAACTTTCTTAGAAGGAGATGTCGTCTTAGTCAAAATAACTCATCATATCAGTCAAGTGACTCACTTGATTAGTCAAGAATCTAATATGAGTAGCGAGATCTTGTTTTTTTTTCCTAACCAAGAGCTTACGACACCTAAGCCTTATGTGACCTAACTCACCACAATTGTGACATATAGGAATAAACCTACGATTAATTCTAGGTCTCAAGCCTTGAACTTCAAGTTGAGGAAACCTATGTTGCACATATGATTTTTGTCCAAGGGCTCTTACATTCTTAGACTTGATAGAGGCATATACAAACTTATTTTTAGAAGAGGCGGTATCAAAATTTGTTTTATTATAGCCTAAACATCTCGTATTTCGTGTCGGTTTATTAAATCCTAACATGTTATCAAACTTCTTAGATTCATTAGTAAAAGATTGAAGTTGGATATTAGATTTCTCAAGATCACTCATAATAGTCATAACCTTAATTTCTAAGGATTCTTTCTTAAGCTTCAACTCATTCAGTCTTCTAGTTGACTCCTCAAGTTTTACTTCTAAGCACTCCTTTTTCTAACTCCAATTCAGGTAATTTCTTAAAGGCGGGGATATTAACCTTCTTCAACTTAGGGCTTTCCTCAAACAGCTGGTCAAACTCCTCATAAATATCTCGTTTATCTTCTGATTCTTCTTGTAAAGAGTTAGAGTTTTCTATGTTCTCAAGTCTCTTATGCTCTTCTATAGGTTTACTCTTAACCATAGAGGGAAATGTCATATAATTCACACCCTTATTCAGATTGGAATTCTCATTATCATCATTGGAGCTAGATTCATTATTCTTGAGAATAGATTTTATAGTCTAACCTATGAGTTTCAACTAGGGCACCCGGCTCTAAAATATCCGAAACCCTGAAACTCATAACACTTTACTAATTGAGACCTCTACATGGCATCTCTAGTATCACTTTTCCCTCTCTTATCTTTCCTATATTTACTAGAGTCACCTTCTACTTCTTAGAAGGTCTCTTATTACTTCTAAAAATTCTTAAATTTCTTAACAAAGTAAGTAAACTCCTCATCCTTTTGGGTGTCATCATCAGTCTGATCACTAGTCTTTTTCCTCAGTAGTGTTTAGGACTAAAGATTGTTCTTCTTAGACTTTGGTAGTTTAAGTTCAAAGGGTTAGAGAGACCCTTCAAGTTCTTCTATCTTAATAGCATTTAAGTCGTTTTTTTCCTCAATAGCTATAACCTTAGGTTTAACTCCTTCAGGTAGAGATCTCATAACTTTCCTCACAATCTTGGCCTTAGCGACTCGTTCACCTAAGTTGAAACTAGAGTTTACTATATCATTTAGTTTCGCATAGAACTCATCGAAGGATTCATTATCGTTCATCATAATTTTTTCAAACCTAGTGGTCAACATTTGAAGCTTAGAGGTTCTCATGGTCATAGTTCCCTCATATATGGTTTATAATGTCACAAGCTTCCTTAACAGTCTCACACATAGATACTCGTTTAAACTCTTCGGAAAAATAGTCATAAGGATGGCATGGACACCTCTACTATTCCAATTATATTAAGCTACATCGTTTTAGTCCAAGTAGAGATATTTGTAAGTATAACAACATAGTGACAAATGTAGAAAGGGCAATCCAACACTTTTATACACTAATCCAACCCGTTCATTCATAAACTTTAAAAAAGCTCTCATTCTAACCTTTTAGTAACCATAGTTACTTTCGTAAAAAATGGAGAAACAAAAAATGATTGACTCATTTAGACAAAATTGGGCCAATGAACGAATTATACTCTGGTACCAATTGAAAAATACTATAACGACCAATGTTTAGGCCCATCAACACCTAGAGCAGGGTGAATAAATGTATAACGCTAAATTAAAGATGACAATCAATAAAAAGCAACAAAGTCACTAATTATTGTTTCTATATAAGTAAGTTTAATCAATATAAACCATAATTAATCAATCAATCATGCATATCAAAACTATTTAAGTTAAATTAACACACAATATGTTAATGAAAGAAAACCCCTTGAAAAACTCTTCACATGGATAAAAAACCTCGAGGCAAACTTGCCAAAATAATCCACTATAAAAAATAACTTACAGTTGGTCCAGACACAACTAAATTTAGTAGATTGTAACCACTCAATCTGTAAATCACTAAAGAACCTCTTCGATGGTGCCTCTAGTACTTTCAAGAACTCTAGAATTTTTTTCCTTCCCAGTAGATCACTAAGAACGAACCTCATTTTTCTAAAACTGGAACTCCAGCTCGATCTCCCCAACTTCAAAACTCTAGAAGATTATTGGTAAAGGATTTGGTTTTTGGTGTTCGATCTTTAGATATTTTGTGTTTGATCTTGTGATTAAGGCAAGAAATTTATAGAATGTGTTTTTGATTTTTGGAGGATGCTCTCTTGAATGAATAAAGGCTCAACCAATAAAAACATTTGGGACGGATTATGGCTTGGGTATATATAAGATAAATTGTTTGAGGTTATTTAGAGTTGTGAAACATGTTGAAAATCGCGAAAAGGGTTTTGCTGGATACATCCACTACTCGAGTGCCGAGCTTCGTGGCTGGCGAGCAATGGAGTCTCTAAAAATGATGCTGGAGCTCTCCATGTTCACGCAGCCACCGTTTTGGCAACTATTTTGACTTCTTGTACAATCTTTGATTTCTTCAACACATAACTCAACCCCCAACTCTTTGACTCGAATTACAACTCAATAAATCATGATTTTGGACACGAAAATAGCTAATAAAATTTGGACATAACAAATTGGTATAGTCAAAATTATACGACCATATCGAATAACTCTATCACTTTGTTATGCAATTCAAGGTTAAGAGAAAACTAACTTTTTCTTTGAGTTAGAAAAGAAAAGTTTCTTTGTAAATTCAATTGGTTAGAATTTCTTGACTTTCTTTAATTGAGGGAAAAATTATGGTTTCCTACCTCAATTGACTAGAGATTTGTAAGCAGAAAAATGAATAAATTTTGCTAATTCAATTGGCTAAAACTTTGTGTTGATAACGAGTTGTAAACTAGAAAGAAGATGAGAAGAAAGTAAACATGTTAATAGACTCGTGTGTATTTTATTAAGAACCAAAACTCCATATCTATAGGAAATAATTAAGGCTGCAAGGGATACAATGGTAATTCATAAATACTACTTTATTTACAATAAAATTCAGATTATCCAATCTGTTATGTCAAAATGATTATTAATCTAGGTTTGTTATACTTAAACAAACTATTTGACCCTTTGAACTGAGCAATACATTTCAAAAGTGAGCTAATCATATGCCACTTCGCTTACTTTTGGTAACAAACATACGATCTATTTGACCCGATTATAAAATTTCGCTCATCGACGCATCGATCATGTTGTACATATCAAGGAATTTCCATTTATGTAGGGGGTTGTTGGAATTAGTTTAAAGAAATCAAAATTTTGGTTAAGTATAATTTTGAACAAGTGGTTCGGTGTCAACTTTGAGCAAATATTCAAACCTGATCCGATGGTCAAATTACAAATGTAAATAGACCAACTTGTTCTAATCGTTGAGTAGATCGTCGTAGTATATTTGCAATTCCAAAAACAATTCCGGATGAATGAGAAATTACAGTCCAAAGTTGGATAGAAAAGATGATACACAGGCTAGAATATGACTATCTCTATCGCTCGCTTGTCGCTCGAGTGAAAAGCTAGTGAGAGAAGCTTTGATGAACATGTGTAAATGTCGCTCGAACGAGAAGTTAGCGATAGGTAGCGATAGTAAGAATTGCTTCTGTTCGTAAGGTTGCGAGGTTTAGTTCACAACATTTCACCCACTACCCCTCATACTCTATAAATAGGACCCTTAAGACGTCATTTTCTTCAAACTAATGATAAGTAATCATAGCATAACATTATCTTTTCTCTCTCTCTCTCTCTCTCTCAACCAAATTTTGCATATATATTGCATAAAATTCTTGTTTTCTTCATTTTTTTTTTGCGTTAAGGAGTACATAAATCAAATTCTGATTCATTGTTCTTGTATGTTGAAGTGCTACTCATACAAGAAGAATTCATTGTATCTTGGGAGTTGATTGTCATAAACTGTAGGCATCATTGCAGGGAAAATTTGACCTAATGACAAAGTGTTCAACACTTGCCTCAACTTTGCATCCATTTGGCGTTATTTATTTGAAATTTCATTGTCGTTACTCTGCTGAAATTCTAGCAAAAGTTTGATAAAAATTCTACGAGCGTTTGTTTGTCACTCCATACACCATATTCATCCAACAATCTTAAGTATAATTTTGATTTGTTGGAGTGACCTCTGTTATTTAGGTTAAACTATTATTTGGTTTAACTTCTTCTACTCTTATTTTGATTTGGTTGATCTTCTATTTTGTATAAACAGAAATGAATTAGGTTTTTAATACCTACTCTGCTTCGAACGACAATTCAAATATGAGAATTTCGAAAATAATTGTTTAAACCAGTACAATCCCTCGGTTGTTACGGCCCCTCTAAACTCCATTCCACATGAAGAGAAACCAAAGAAATTCTTTTGGGCCGAGATGGCAACAGAAAATGTTATTTTATCTCACGACCCTCAACTTAGTAAAATTCTTAAATGAAGACACTTTCGCCATACAAGAAAGGGAAAACAACAGAGTATCACTAATTGCTTTGGATGCTTGGAAACATTTAGATTTCTTGTGCAAGAATTATATTCTGAATGACTTGGACAACTCGTTATATAACATATACAGTTCCAAGAAATCTATAAAGGAACTATGTGAGTCCTTAAAAAAGAAATACAAGACTGAAGATGCTAGAACGAAAAAGCTTATCGTAGGAAAGTTCTTGGACTAAAAAATGGTAGATTCAAAGACGGTCATCAATTAAGTACAAGAATTGCAGGTTATTCTTCATGATATTCATGCAGAGAATATGTCTCTAATTGAGTCATTTCAAGTGGCTGCAATCATCGAGAAATTTCCACCCATGTGGAATGATTTCAAGAACTATATCAAACACAAGCACAAAGAGATGAACATTGAAGAACTCGTGGTCCGATTGAGGATTGAAAAAGACAATCGAAGTTTGGACAAGTGTGTTGGGAATTCAAATACTACAAGCAAAAGCTAATGTGGTGGAACCCAACAACAAAAGTAATAAATTGAAGCATTATGTTGAACTTTCGAAGAAGAATGAAAAGAAGTTCAAAGATAATTGCTACAACTGTGGAAAGGCTGGACATCGCTCCGTCGATTGTCACAAACCAAGGAAGCAAGCCCAAGCGAATATCACCAAATCTGATGTCATATCCAATGGTATGTCTGATATGAATTTGTCGGTCGTTGTTTCAGAGTGCAACAATGTTGGAAGTCCTATGGAATGATTGGTTGATACGGGTGCTACCCATCACATATGTACCAATAAAGGAATATTCACTTCATATACTCCAACCACATGAGAGAACTATTCATGGGGAATTCCTCAAGTTCAAAAGTGGACGGACAAGGCAAAGTAATATTGAAGATGACATCGAGGAAGGAACTTAGCATCAACAATGTTCTTCACATATCAGATATTCGCAAGAACCTAATGTCAGGTTCTTTATTAAGCAAAAATGGCTTCAAACTAGTCTTTGTATCGAATAAGTTTGTACTTACCAAGAATAACATGTATGTAGACAAATGCTATGTAAAAGATGGACTATTCAAAATGAATGTCCTTATTGTTGTACCAAACAATTCAAACAATAAAATATCTTCTTCTACTTATATTGTTGAGTCGTCTAATTTATGGCATCATAGATTAGGACACGCAAACTTTAATTCAATACGTAAGTTAATGAATTTTAATTGACTTCCAAGTATGCATTTTAATAATAAAAAATGTGAGATATGTGTAGAAGCAAAATTGGTCAAAACACCATATCATTCGGTTGAATGAACAACAACACCTTTGGAACTAATTCACACAGATGTGTGTGACTTAAGGTTCGTAAAAACAAAAGGTGATAAAAAGTATTTCATCACATTCATAGATGATTGTACAAGATACTAGTACGCATACTTGTTGATAAGTAAAGATGAAATTTTTGAAGTGTTCAAACACTATAAACTTGAAGTTGAAAATCAACTTGGAAAATGAATAAAGATGATTCGTAGTGATAAAAATGGAGATTATGTTGCACCGTTTGAAGAATTTTGTGCAGAATCTCAGATTATTCATAAAACTACTACACCACATTCACCTTAATCTAATGCGGTTGCTAAACGCAAGAATCGAACTCTTACGGAAATGATGAATGCAATGTTGATTAGTTCGGGCATACCTCAGAACTTGTGAGGAGAAGCTATCCTTTCAGAAAATCACATCCTTAATAAAATATCACACAAAAGTAAGATTGAATCACCTTATGAATTATGGAAAGGTCAGAAATCTTTCTACAAATATCTTAAAGAGTGGACATGTTTGGCAAATGTACAAATACAGATACCTAAACCAAAATAAACAAAGATTAGACATAAAACTATTGATTGTGTCTTCGTTGGATATGCAAACAACAGTAGTGCATATCGATTTTTGGTTTATAAGTCTAATAAACTTGATATACATGAAGGTACCATTATTAAATCAAGGAATGTTTTATTCTTTGAAAATATCTTCCCTTGTAAAGAGAAAGAAGTAAATTCACACAAACAAACTTACAATACTGCAATTAGAAACTATCAAGAAGATAGTAATCATCAAGAAGATGAAGAACCAATGCGTAGTAAAAGACAAAGGATGCATAAGACCTTTGATCCAAATTTTCTAACATATATACAAGAAAATGATCTTAGGACATTTAATGAAGCAATGTTCACTCCTGAAACTCCTTTTTGGAAAGAAGCTATTAATAATGAAATTGAATCTATCATGAACAACCATACTTGAGAATTGTTGAACTTCCTCCAAAAAAACAAAGTTGTAGGCTGCAAATGAATTTTCAAAAGGAAATTGAAATCAGATGGATCAATAGACAAATATAAGGCTATATTAGTAGTCAAAGGGTATAAACAGAAGGAATGCCCAGATTTCTTCAATACATATTCACTTGTTACAATGATCACGTCTATACGTGTGTTGAATACTATCGCTGCATTGCATAATATTGAAATGTATCAAATGGATGTTAAGACTGCATTTCTGAATAGTGAATTAGAAGAAGAGATTTATATGGACAACCTGATTATTCTTGAAAATGAAAAGAATGTGTGTAAGCTTGTAAAATCGTTATATGGATTAAAACAGGCATCAAAACAATGACATGAAAATTTGACAAAACTATGTTGTCAAATGGTTTCAAAATCAATGAATGTGACAAATGTGTCTACATCAAAACCACACCTAATGGATACGTGATCGTACATCTATATGTTAATGATATGCTAATCATGGGGAATAATTCGAACATCATTACATCGATCAAGAAAATAGTGATAAAATATTTTGACATGAAAAATATGGGAACTGACATGATATTAGGAATTAAACTCTCTAAAATATTTGATGGTTTGTCATTGTTTCAATCACACTATATTGAGACTATAATTAAAAATTTTAAGGCATATGACGATAAACCAATTAAAACACCAGTTGACTTAAGTTTTCATTTAGCCGAAAATACTGGTGATCCTTTATCTCAATTAGAATATTCACTTTCTATAGGCAGCTTGATGTATATTACCAACTGCACGCGTTCTGATATAGCATATACAGTCAACAAGGTGAGTAGATTTATGAGTAATCCAAGTTATGACCACTAGAAAGCATTAGATCGAATTCTTAAATACTTAAGACACACGGTCAGTTATAGATTATACTACTCAAGATATCCTACAATGTTAGAAGAATATACCGATACAAATTGAATATCTGACATAAAGGATTAAAAGTCTACAAGTGGTTATGTGTTTATCATTGGAGGTAAAGCCGTGTCCTAGAAATTGGCTAAGCAAACTTGTATAGCTCGATCCACGATGAAATCTGAGTTTATTGCTTTAGATAAAATCGAAGAAGAAGCAGAATGACTTTATAATTTTCTCGAGGATATTCCATGTTGAGAAAAATCGATACATGCGATTGATATACATTGTGATAATCAATCGGCTATTGCAAGGGCACAAAATAGTATGTATAATGGTAAATCTCGAGATATTTGTCGGGGACATAATACCATTAAACAATTGATATCGAATGGAATAATCTCTATTAAAAATGTTAAATCAAAAGAAAACATCGTGGATCATTTGATGAAAGGATTAACGAGAAATCAAGTATACCATCTTCTAGGAGAATGGGCCTAAATCCTATCGAAAAGAATCAACATAGCGGAAACCCAACCTTGTAGATTGGAGATCTCAAGATATTGGTTCAATGGGACAACTAAGTTATGAAAGATTCAGTGTAAAACACTTACTCTCATTCCTACAAAAAGTGCTGGAATAGAAAGTGTTCAAGAATAAGTGTATACTTTTAATGATTCATATATCTTACAAGAATACAAGAGATGTATTATACTATAGAAGATCACCTATATAAGTGTGAAGTGGGGCCGCTTCTACGAG